>JAEHOM010000512.1:0-11454 GCA_016433075.1 Hoplolaimus columbus | reverse complement strand
ACCCCCGAAAGGGGCGCTCTATTGGAGGGGGGCGTTCTAATGGAGGGGGGCGATCTATTAGAGGATTTACGGTATTTGTAATTGTCCACGCCGCACGCGTACAATTTCTTCATGGGCAAATACATGCACAAAGGGGGGAGGAGGAGTGAGAGTCAACCGGAAATCGGATCTATAGCATTTAAATTGATTGTTTTCGAAGGGCTCTTAAGAAGTCCAGAGCTTGTGTTCTAGTGTGGTCAGGTGTGGACCATTCTATATTGTCATTTTGGTCCCAAAAGATCGTTTTCAAAAGATTTGCTAAACTTACGAACCTCCAAAATAGCGGCCTGCGCGAAACCACCGACTACGCCATCAAGATACGTGGAGTAAACGCAAATGGGCCAGGCTTGTTCTCGCTGCCGTTCACCATCCGGACATGGCTTGCTCCGCGTGTGCCAATAGTTTCTACGTCACCGGAACAGCGATTGGAACGCAGGCCAAGTCAGGACGAGTTGGAGGTGCATTGCGACGCGGATGGAGTCCCACGCCCGCGCATTCTGTGGTGGTGGAACGGAAGACCGGTGGAGGACGGGCAGGATCGTATAAGGATCATCGACAGCACGCCATTGGAGGAACAAGTGCACACCAGACAGAAACTGGTTTTCGCTTCAACAACTCGCTCCGGAACAGTGAAGTGTCAGGTCAGACCAAGTCAGACTTTATTATTATTTTAAAAGCTCGTTGTCTGATTAAGGCGATAAACGACAAGGGTGTAAGTGAGAAGAGCGTGGAAATCCGAATCATGGGCCCGGGCACCGCGCCACATGAGATCAGTTCTAAGCCGGTTCAGGATGGATTCAGGCATAGAGATGTCAGGATTCTGGTTTCTGGATTCATGTTTGTTGTTCAGTGTTCATTGGGTGCCTCCGCTGATCCCGAACGGGGATGTGACCAACTACGTCATCTATTGGAGCCGAGATCCGGATGCGGATTTAGCGGATTGGCACCAGAAGACTGTGGACGGCGCAGATCGCAGCGTGCTGGTCAGCGACCAACAGGAACAGACGCCCTACGTGAGTGTCCCGAAACGAGGGAGCGTATCACTTGTTCTGTTTGCTTCTGAAGGTGTTCCGCGTGCAAGCTATCGGCACTTATGGTCCGGGCATCATATCGCCCGCCTACGAGGTGGTCACTGGTCTCAAGCACATTCCGCTGAGCGTCACCCTCCGCGTTCTTGACCCCGCACCGTCCGATGCGCCGGAGGGCACACTTGTGGAGCCCGGACAGCCGATCCGCTTTCAGTGTGTGGCGATTGGAAGGCCGAAACCGTCACTCACCTTCTCATGGGTGCCATTTGATGCGGACTCCGAGGCCGGCGAAGGACCTTTACAGCTGACATCTGAACCGCATGACATGGAACCGCACAGCTACATCAGTCCAGAAACAGAGACGAAGACCAGCTCAAAAAGGCGATTGCTGTGCGAAGCGCGCAATGACCAGGGACAAGTTCAGGCGGAACACCTGTTTCAGGTAAGTGTGCATCTGTCTGATCAGACTATCAGGCATGAACTGATTTAACCCATGAACAATTTATCAGCTTAGACATCGATTTGTCCACAATGACCAGTCGGCAGTTTAGGTGCTGAAGCCGGGTGGTCCGCCACGGGACGTTGCTTCACTGGTGGACGTGGATAACCGCGTGACCATCAGCTGGCGTGCCCCTGCGCACCCCAACGCGCCCCTCTCTTCCTATGTGCTGCTGCTCTCGCCTAATCCTTCCCTTCCGCTGGACCAATGGCGTCATTTTCCCGTCTCTGTCTCGGATGCCCCTCAGCACGTGTTCGCGCGCGGTGAACTCGAGCCCGAGACGCCCTATTACGTGCGTGTGGCGGCCGAGAATGCGCACGGACGGGGTGCCTACTCGGAAGTAACCCATTTCGTCACTGTCAGCGGTGCGCCGCTTGATGCGCCAATAGATTTGGTCGTCACCGTGGCGCCGGTATTGTGCCATCGAATTCTTTCATTAACGGTCTATTAAGTGGTCTTGTCTAGGACAACACCATCTCCGCCATTTGGGGTCCACCCCTGCAGCCCAACGGTGTGCTGCGCCATTACACGGTGTATTTTGCGCCGGAGGATCCCGCGGATCGGGATGAGAACTACAAGCGATGGATGCGGATCACAGTTCCATTGCGAGCGGACGGCGGCGGCCAAATTGTGCTGGAGCGACAAACATACAACATTCTTCCGGAACACGAGTACCGTCTTCGGGTCAGCGCCACCAACGACCTTAGCGAGGGTCCAGCATCTGCGGTAGCTCGCTTCAGCACCGGCACCGGGGAAGTGGCACCTACCGTCAGCATTGTGCCGACGGACAATCCGGCAGGGGTTCTGCCCCTTGCAGACTACTCGGTCAGTTGGACTTGAGTTGTTCAGTCTTTGGACTTTATTTGAACTCTGAACAGGTTCGATGCGATGCCACTGGCATCCCTGCCCCAACAGTTTGGTGGACTCTCGGCACGAACGAAGAGCGGTTGCCTGGAGAGGCACATCTGTTGTTGCGCAAGTTGAAAAGCGACACTATGGTAGGATGACACAGTGAACAACATGACAACATGTAATGTATCCGAAAATAAAAACAGGCAACATGTCATGCAGAAAATTCTGCGGGAAAGGCGCAATTGGTGTTGACGATAAACGTGCTGGGTCCTAGTACACCGCCCAACGAAATAGTGGTGATGCCATTGCCGGATCAGGTGAGTGAGTGGTGTTAACCAACTTCAGCATTTTTCCATGCTGATCACTGATCAGGTGCTCAACGTGGAGTGGACAGCGCCGGATGAGCCGAACGGGAAACTCACTGGCTACGTGGTCCATTACGCGGAATTGCCTGAACGAGCAGCGGAACCACCAGCAGACGCATGGAAGCAAATTCGATTGGGTGCTGATGTGGGACGGCACCGGCTGGAGGGACTGAGACCCAAGGTCAGTTTGGCAAAAATTGCAAATCGAATTAATAATTGACAGTACCTTTTGGAGTTGATCGTGAAAGAAAATCTGAATTTGGATTTGGTAACACATTCCCCTTCAGACCATTTATTCCATTCGGCTGCAAGCGATCTCCGACCGAGGCGAGGGTGTTCTATCCGACCCAGTGATGGCAAGAACGTTGCCACTGTCACCAAAGGCGCCTGAAGTGATGCCGGTGATGGTGCACGAGAACAACACGGTACTGGTGCAGTTCCTGCCTTCGGACGATCCTGAGGAAGCTGGGAAGAAAGTGCAGACCTACAAGATCCATTACACCAAAGAAGATCCTAGCCTTGAGGACGCCAAGTGGCACGAGGTTTAGGGATCTCACAGGGTTGCGCTCTTGGGTCTTTGAATTAGTCGGAGTTGTCCATAGGTCACGTGGAGCATCCCTCCAGGCACGGATCCGGACCAGGTGATGAACGTGTTCCTGGACGGGGAGAACTTCGATCCGGAAACCAAGTACCACGTTCGAGTTATCCCCATCGGAGTCATCGAGGGACACGCGTCGATGCCGACCAAGTTCGACACCAAACTGGGCATTGTTGCCCCTGACAAGCCAGTTGTGCATGTGGATGTGCCGGACAACATCCTGCGAGTGCCAGCCGGCACGGACTATACGGTTGCATGTACGGCCAACGGATTTCCGGCACCGACCATGAAATGGACGGACAAAGAGGGCAATTTGGTGAGTTGGAATTCGGGAATTTGAGTGCCAATTCCCGGGAACTTCATATCCAAAGGTCAACGAGGGAGGAATGCTGCGAGTTTCGGACATTCGTCAGTCTGCGGATTACGTGTGCGTTGCGGAGAACACCGGTGGCCGTACAGAGACCGGGTTCACCATCTATGTGGCAGGGCCAGGAAGTGCGCCGGAGAACATTCGATTGGCAGCTAATCGACCGAAAAGCATTCTGCTCACTTGGGACCCGCCGAAGATACCGAACGGCAACATTACGCGATACATGTATTTTTTTGATGGGGAATGGGGAGGGGTTCGAAATTCGAATCATCCAAATGATCTGTTCAGCATTTACTACACTCCGTTGGACGATCAGAGCCGAGATCTGCTGGTAGGACAGGTGCCCTCCAAGCCGGTCAGCGAATGGATGAGCACACACGTGATGGGCAAAGATCTTGGCGTGGGTGAGAAGCAGGCACTGATAACGGACTTTGTAGAGGCGGACACGGTCAGTTCCTTTGGGCGGGTGGGTGGATGTACGTACTGGTTGAACTTCACGAGCTTATTAACAGGCATATGCGGTGGTTGTGCAGGCCGCCAATCAGGACGGGCCAGGCCCATACTCCAACCAACATAAGTAAGGAATTCCCATTTATAAACTATGCTACTTTTTGAACATACTATCGATTCCGATAAAAAAACAAAATCTAAAAAAACCCTAAAAAGATTGGGAATGATGAACAGTCCACAAGGTAACATGTATCTTATTACCAAATTTAATGATTTTTTATGAGAATGTGATTACTTGAGCTCTGTGGGATGGGTCAGAGACGGAAAAAAGTTGAATAGGTTGAACTTGCTTGGTGTTGGTGATATAATTATAAATTACCGCTTGTATTGGGAAAGAGATCCAGAGAACGAATTGACTGAAAATGAGATGGGTTATTTGTCCATATATATTATATATTTGTGGCAAAGCGGATCATAAGTTATTTTAGCCAATGACAATATATATTTGTCTCTCCCTATCCCCAACCCCAATTCGTTCTAAATTTAGCATTCGAACAATGTCCCGCGCACGTGCTGCCCCACCGACACACTTGCAAGTGGACCCCATCAATCAGACTTCCGTGGAAGTGCACTGGCGGCCCGCCGAAATTCTGGAGGAGGCGCCGCTTTCCTACGAAGTCAGTCCATTCTTGTATGTCCCCGTAATAACTGTTCATTCCCCAACTTTTCAGATTTACTTTGTGCCGGCGGAGAAGAAGATTGAGGAGGATGAGACACTCAGTCTGCCCAAATGGACCAGGGTGGAGGTGCCGGACCCGAGTAAGAACAGCCACGTCATCTGGAACGCGCTGGAGCCGGACACGGAATACGTGTTCAAGATCCGGGCTATGTATCCGAGCGGGCCCGGCATCTTTTCGGAGCCGTGCATTGCGAAGACATTGCCGGAAGGCGATGCGCCATACATTGTGGTGTCTTCGGGAAGCCGAGGGACCATGGGCGAGAGCGTGATTCAGTTGTTGCCCGTAAGCAAGAATTGACTAAAAAACGATTTTTTTTTGGCGAACTGTTTGAATTTAAGGGCAGCGACTACACAGTGTTCTGTCGCGCCAGTGGAAAACCCCAGCCGGCTGTGCGCTGGATCCGTGGAGGCGACATTCCAATCGACCCGTCCACTGTGAAGGAAGACCACACGGGCACCAAATGGTAAGATGGCTGTCTAATAGTCTGATGAGGATGGGTTATAGCATGGTAGAGGCAAAAGGGATATAGCTTAGCGGCAACCAGACTATTTCTTCTGAGGGTTTCGATTTTCTGATGAGGACAACCATTTTGCAGGTCCCTGGTGCTGAACAATATCACCGAGGCATCAACCTTCAACTGTGTTGCGCGCAATCCGCTCGGCGTTGCCAATTGGACCATTCGGCTGGAGCTGCTGGATGTGCCTGAAGGATGGCATCAGAAGCTGGTCAGAGTGGAAAACCGCCAAGGACAGGTGACCAGAATGAGGAGGGGCCCAAACATGGAAGGGGTTCAATGCAACTTCGATTATTGACGACAGGTGTACTTGCACTTTGCGGACACATTGCCCGAGTCGTTGCGCCGCGCCAACCAATGGACATTGCGGTACACCGATGATCCGAGCAAGGAGCGCATTCTGTGGAGTGTGCTGGAGAGCGAGGACCGTACCCTGGGGGTATGGAACTGCTGATCTTGTCCATCTTCGACTTTTGCTCACCATTTCTCTGCAATCACAAACAGGAGATTCCTGTTCGACAGCCATCCGACCCGATGGCGCCCGGCGTCACCTACTTCATGGTTGTGGAGAACTCCAACGAGGGTATCCGCTCGCCCGTTTTCACCGTTTTGGTGCCCAAAGCGCCCGGTGACCTCCGCGTCGGTGCTAACATTAATGATGAAATGGTCGTCGACTTCCGGCCTGCGATCGGGGCCATACCGGTGCGCCAGTACTCCGTCCGTTATTGGCCCGCCTCTAAGGAGGGGGCTGCTGAGCTGTCAGCCGAACCGGCTGCACCAGACGCAGTGAAGAGCATTCGCGTGCCGGGCAACCGCACCATCGGCGTGCGGGTACCTGACCTGCCACGCGACGTGGAGTTCTACTTCCAGGCAGTGGCGGAGCTGGACGATGGCCAGGAACTGGTCGGAACTCCGGTGCTCATCCGAACACCGGCCAAGGAGATTCGATGTGACTGTTCGCATGCGTGCAAGTATCAAGATCTTTTGGGGATTCGAGAGTTTTTGCTTTTATTGGACATCTATCTGATTATTCAGGCTTCTGGAAACTGACTCAGTACAAGTGCGCGTTGAATGTTACTGTCCGGACGGCTGGTCGTTGGCGGAAGATGGCAAGACATGCTTACAGGTGGAGCCCACTGGGGGCACTGGCACAGTTGTTGAGGTGGGAATACGGGGACGGTAAAGTATCATCTGAGTCGCCATACCATAGGTGTCGCCAACCTTTGAACTTGAGCAACAGCGCCCAGAAGAGATGGACATGGGGCCAGGAGTCACCGTAGCATCTCCTCCATCTCCACAACCATCTCAAGCGGAAGAAGAGGAAGGGCCTGGCCCATCTGTGAGGCCAACCCAATTGTTCGACATTCGACCAGGACCTGGCGATGATTTGGCTGCCACGGTGCATGTGTTGCCCACTGATTCGCTTGGGCGTGAAATCCGCCCGGTTGTGTTGTTCAACGGAACCGTGTTGCGCACAGACGAGGAGGGCAACACGTACGATCCGATGGGAAGAAAAATTGAGAGGGACGAGGAACAGAGGGCACTGGGACCGGACGGGAGAGTGTTGCGCACTGATCCGAACGGAAATTGGGTGTATCCGCCGCTGGACAGGTGAGTGAGTGGCAAGGGACTGATGGACATCATCCGGCTGATCTGCGGTTCAGGTATGGACAGCCGATGCCCACAGGCGCAAGTCTTTTCCCGATATATACCGTTGTGGACACCGACGGAGTGTCGATGCGCAGGGATGATGAGGTTGTTGGCCAAAATTGGGTGTATTCGGATGTGGATGTGAACAGTCGCAAAACCCACAGGGACGCTCGCTGAATCATGACGGGAAGCCGTTGCCTACTGATGCGTATGGACAGCCGATGGGCCCGGACAGTTCCCCGTTGCCAACCAACTTTTACGGGCAATTTGTGCTGGGAAAGGGCGTTCAGGAAGAGGAGGTGCTGCCCACCGACGAGGTCGGACATCCCATCTATCCGATCGTGTACCCTGACGGGTGATTTGTTTTTGATTTTTGAGAGTTGAGAGAATTAATAAGGTGGATAATTTTTAGAGAGCTGCTGCCCACCTCCTCCTCGGGGCTGTTCATTGATCCAGAACGGGGCGATGAGGTCCAACGGGATGATCAGGGAGTTCCTATAGATGCGCAGGTGAACAGTCCCCTAAATATTCGTTCGAATGATCGATCATTCGGCAAAACAGGGTCAACCATTAGCAAAGAACGCGCAGGGCATGTACATATTTCCGCGACCAACTGCTGCAGCTGCGCCGGACACGGGTCTGGAGCAATGGGAGAGAGGATCAACGGAGATTCAGGTAGGTATTGATGATGATGATCGATTTAATCAAATCGGGAGAAACAGTGGAAAAGTTGTCAAGATCGGAAAAGGAAATCGCGATCGAAAATCGTGCTAATACATTCGCAGGTGTCGCCAGGGACCACGACTGATGAGGCCCCAACCACAGTGACAGACAAACCCGTGCTCATCACCAGCACCCCAGCAAGTCCGTTAACTCCGATGCCCGTAGTGATCGGCCCGGATGGGATGCCGTTGCCTACCTCCCGGGACGGACTTGTGTTGGACCGCGCGGGTAGCCCGTTGCCCACAGCGGCCGGCGGCTTGTTCATCGGTCCGGATGGGAGCCCATTGCCGACTGACTCGTTGGGTCGTTTCCTGCACATAACCGAGCCAGGATCCGGACTGGAAGCCGTACGGACATTGCCCACGGATGACTACGGGCACGAGATCCAACCGGTGGTCGGTCCGGATGGCTCACCTTTGCCAACTGACTCGACCGGACACTTTATTGACCCAATAAGCGGAGAGCCAATCCCGACTGACGAGTTCGGACGACCAATGGACGCTACGGGACATATATTCCAAATGAACGCGCAGGGTACATGGGCACGACCTAAACTGGCTTAATAAGCCGGTTTTTGCCTTATTCAGGTCAGTATGTGTACACTTTCCCGGATGCGGTACCGGAAGCGGCTACAAAGGAGACACCGCCAGTTGCCACAGGCGATCAGACGGTGGAAGTGGTGGACGCGGATGGACGGCATTTGGCGCGGGACGAACAAGGCCGACTAATTGTGGGAGACGAGCGGAAAGTATTGGCGACGAGCTCGGATGGACTGCTGCTTGGCCCTGATGGGTCACCGTTGCCCACCAATGCGGAGGGCCAATTCGTGTACGCCTGGTCAGCGGAGAAGGAACAGCAATTGGTCACCGACTCATCCGGACACGTGCTGCAGCCGGTGGTCGGACCGGATGGGTCACTGCTGGACCGTGACCCGGTCACCGGACGCTATCTTGACCCGCAGCATAGACGGCCAATCATGGTGGACGAAGCGGGAAGGCCGCTGAATGAGGCTGGCAACGTTCTGATGACCAATGCTGACGGAAATTACGTGTGGACACCCGAGTCCGGGTCCGGTCTGCTGGTTGGTCCGGACGGGACTCCGTCCGAGTCGCCCACTGAGGCGATGGGCACTCTGCCGACCGATGGGTATGGCAAGAGCATCTTCCCAGTGGTGGATGAGCGTGGACAAGCGCTGCCGACGGACGCAAGCGGACACTATCTGGACGAACAGGGGGCACAGATCGCGATGGACGAGACGGGAAGACCGCTAGACGAATTCGGAAGACCGTTGGGGCAGAACGCGCTGGGACAGTACGTGCACGTAGCACGGCCCGGAAAGGCACTTGCACTGCCGGACGACCGGACGCGAGCACGAGTGGAGGAGGGACAGTGTCGGCTGTCGGAGGCAGTCATCGACCTGATCATTGCCATCAACGACGAACTGCTCCAATCCCACGGGTCGCGTCTGCGCCAGGCGATCAAGGACTTGTTCACGCACCAACTGGACCTTTCAGCGGATGCCACTCGTGTGGGCCTCCTCCATTTTGGCAAAAGTGTGGCAGTGCCGGTCAACCTGGGCGGATACCACGAGCGCGAGCAGTTGCTGGTCGCACTGGCGCAGCTCCACTCGAAGGGCGGCAATGCGCTTGGAGTGCCTGATCTGTCGGCCGCTTACGGAGCTGCACGGCAGCAATTCGACAGTTTCGGACGGGGCGGCGATGTGCCTCGGGTGCTGATTGTGCTGAGCAGTGGCGAGGACATGTGAGGAGGCAAAGGGGTCGACGGGGAAGTGCCATGGAAGAGGGGATCAAAGCGGGGAACAGGAAGAATGCCAATTCTGGGATCTCTTGATATACTCAAGAATTCTTTTTTAATGTGCAAAATGACTATCATCAAGAAAAGGCATGGGATTTTTGTCTCACCTAACAAGTCAACACATCATATACATCCAATGCTTTTTCAGTATGCCCGGTGGCAGCCAGAAGGAGGCACTCTACGCGGTTGGCATCTTCACCGTATTGGTCGGTCCGTCAAGCTACGACTCAGAGATTGCGGAGGAGTCTCGGGCACATATTCTCGTGGAGGACGTGAGTTCCTTACTTGAACTTCTTGAACTTCTTACTGCACATTATCAGTGGGACCAGCTGAGCGGTGCTCAGTTCTCGGACTTCCTCGAGTCGGAATGCCGCACAGAGCAACTTTCGTTGCCAAAGTCGCGCGCGAAGTTTGTTGCGGGAAAGCACGTGGAAACCACGGGTCCGCCGCCTCATCAGCGCGGCAGTGCTGCCGCAATGCGCACCTTCCTCGGTTTGTTCACGTTTTGCCGCGAGCGGTCGAATGTCATGTTCGTTGTTCATCGGCAGACGCTCCACAGTCCCCGGAACAGTGCGTCGCGCTGCAGCAACGCAGCCGCCTTCTGTTGGTGGTGGAGGCGTCGTCCACATCTGCAGAGAAGCGCGAGGAGCTGAAGCAGTCGCTGGTCCACTTCCTCAGGGAGTACGTACAGCGTAGCGACACCCGCGTGGGCATCCTCTACTACGGAGACACGGTGGAGGTGGGCGTGGACTTGGGCAACTACGCGGACTGGCGAGAGCTGGAGGAGTCGGTGGAGGTCAGTCATTTGCGCATTATAGTCACAGCTATCGCTTATGTTAAGCTGAAGCACAAGTCTATGGCCTACACACATAGGCAGCTTATTAAGAGGCTTGCTAAAAGCCTACATTGATTTACACTTTTTTGTTAGACCTGCAATTTTTGCGTAAATCTTTGCATACATCAGTAACAAATCGTATTTAAAAAATTTTAAAAAAATTACAAAATTTCAATCCATTACAACACAATCTAAAAAATATATAATTCTTGGGATGCCTTCAGGATATGCACTTTGTGGGCGGTGCCCCGAATCCGGTGCTGGCTATCAGGACCGCGCAACAGTTGCTCGCAGAGTTGGGCTCGAACGTGATCAAACTGGTGCTGCACATTCACCGACATCGGCTGAAGTGAGCTGCTGCTGAACACCAACACATGCTAACATGTTCCCCAATTCAGTGCCCGTTCCCGAGCGGACATCGAGGCCATTGCGCGCGCGGACAATTTGGCACTGCTGGACTTGGACTACGAGCGCTGGGCAGTGCTGGACAACCAGGAACACTACTGGAACAGGCAGCTGTGCATGGTGGAGGCACTGATCGAGCGGCTGGAGAACACGGTGCCCGGGGACATTGACGAGATATTCTTCGGGTCGGACACGGCGCAGCCGCCGCCCATCGGCGAGATGGCCGCGAGCACTGTCAGGTAAAAAGGCGCAGTCAATGGCAATCAGTGATCAGAGAGGAGCACAGACACACTTCCGAGTCCAGACACCACTCTCTAAGTGAGCCCGACCATCCCTCCCCACATTCACAGGGTCCCAAACGACCATTCCAACAAGTAGCAGCAATCTGATCAAAGCAAAAATTATAAAGTGTATAATGAACGTCATTTGGGACCCTAATAGTAAAAGTGATCCGCCCGTCCTTATCTGATGAGGTAGCTACCATCCAGAAATCAGATCCCAGAATGGTTTACGCGATCCGAATGACCGAATCCCCCACCTCTGCCTCCCCCCCCCATTTGTCCACTTGTTT
>JAEHOM010000511.1:0-11485 GCA_016433075.1 Hoplolaimus columbus | reverse complement strand
CAGCATGGACTATTTATGGCTAGACTTGTCCTCAGTATACCACAAAATCACGCATGTTTTAACCATAAATCAGTATGTGTAGGGAAATTTTTATATTTTTCAAAACAAAATCACACGATCTCGGTGTCAAAATTTTTCGCATAAAACGGGCTTTCATATGAGCTATCGACCATGCTGATCCTCTAAACAGAAGTTGTTGAAAAAGTCCATTTGTCGCTATTTTTAATCTTCCAACTTACCGCCAGAGGGTCTTTTTTATTTGCAGAAGGATTCGAATAATTTATTGCAGGCTTAAACTAGATAAAATTTGCAAACTTTTAGAAGTTTATCTTGATTTTTCAACGTTTTTTAGTATTTTTAAAGTATGTGGCCATTTTTTCATGTTTTTTGACCATAACTTTTTATCCAGCAATACAAAAGTGAGGGGTTACTCTGGCAAAAATGTAGAGCAATTAGTGACACATTATTAATGTATGATATGTGTAGGGTGAATCATTGGAACAAAAAAGATAGTACTTGAGCGACTTTTGGTTCCATGTGTTCCACGTTTTTTGCACCATTTTTACTCAACTGAAACGTACGTGTGAAACGAAAGCGAATGACTTATTAAAAATCCAAATATACATATAGTATACATATTCAAATCAACCAATCAGCTTTTTCGCTTCGAATTAGTTTACGCCCTTATTTTTTCATTCTATTTGATCTCGCCAAAATAATTTGGCAGTATGTTAAGTAATGTAATGTTGTTTAGCTTTCGACAATTTATCCTCTTATTCCGCGTGTCAGCTCAGTCGAAGTCGATAGTTAGCTCACAAACAGAATCTGTTGGTGGTCTGGTTCATACTTCACGTGGGCAGTGGGCACCCCCACCCCCACCTACCAGGAATTCGGGGAAAAGGGCGTCTGTCCCGCAATTCATAGCAAACGGTTAGAGTCCCGTAAAAATTGAAAATTTGTCGGTAAAAATGAAATAAACAAAAATTTTGGATACCGCCTGCTGGAGATTGAGTCCCATTTCCCATATTCCGGCAAAAATTTACGGTATAATAGCAATGGGCAAATCAACAATAATTGGGGGGGGGGCAGTCAAAAATGACATAATGACATAGTGTAAAAAAGTGCTTTCTAAACTCTTTTTTACACTTTTTGCACATGTTTTGTATTTAAGCGTTTATACACTACGTGATTTTTGATTAATGTTTGTAGGTTGTAGCCTGTATACTATATATACTGCCTACGGCTTCCAAAATTGCAAAATGGAAGTGATGAAAAAAAAAGTTAAGCGTCATGAAGCGACACTGTTATACAAGGGAAGGACTACAATTCTCCGACTCTCTTTTTCTCTGCTTGTCTCTTCTTTTAGATTGGTGTCGCCAAAAGATTCGAAGGAAAGTCCCATTTTGCAACTTCAGAAGCCGCTGACTGTATATAGCATAAACCTATTAGGTTAACCTATAATTTATAGGTTAACTTATAGATTTGTGTGTATGTAGAAGAATAATTAGAGAATTGCACAGGTATACGCTACATCGTTACACAATAATATGGGGTTGTGCAAATGTCCTAAACGGAAGGTCACAAACTTGTTCTGTTTTGAACATCGCGTCAATGTGTGCGAGTCTTGTCTTCTTTCTAATCATGAGTCGGTAAGCTATCTTCATTTCTTTTTGACAAATTATTTATGACTTTAATTTTCATATTATTTGTTGACGAAAATACGTTTAGTGTGTTGTGCAAACTTACCTCATGGCTTACTGACAGCGATTATGGTACAGCACGTATATATTCGCATTTCGCAAAGGTCAACTTGGAATTGTTTTTAGATCAAATATAATCTAAAAATTGAGAAGATAAAATTCAAAGATTTGAACACAGTTCGTTTTAATTTTACTCGTTATGTAAAGCATTCGAAGTGAAGTTGCCCTCCGCTAATTGCATGCATATTTCTAACGAATAACGACTATCTTGAAAATAAAACTTTCAGATGCCAATTGCCTGCTTTGTTTTGGTGAGGTTTGTTTTCTTTTATACCCACCCGAATTTTAGTTCTTTTGCTTTCATTGATGTTGGCACTTATCAGAAAATTTTTAAGAAAGGAATGAGTATAAGCGATTAGAGAAAAACCAAATTGGCTCTAAAAAAATTTTCTGGTGGTTAGGCAACTATTCACGCCGTCCCGAATTTCGAAGATTTACTCATAGTCATTATGTACTGGGTGATCAAAAAATACAAAAGGAATCAGAGAGCCTGAAATCCTGTCATAAGGCCCAAGAAATTAAATTCCCCTTTGTTTTTCCCGTTGATTTGGCCATTAAGGGAATAGGGCAAAAAAAAAACGATAAAAATATTTCCATTAAAATATGGTCTTCGTACTGAATCTATGTATTATTTCTCGGTTTTTTCCTATCGGGATATTTTTCGCTTGATTTTTGGAGAGACATTTTTTGGTGAGTGAGAAATTTTGGAGTACTGCCATTCCGAGCGCCATTTTTCACCAGAAACATTTTTGCCTGAAACATTTTGTCTCTTATTCCAGTGGAAACACCTTTGCTGCTTTCCCAAATTTCATTTTTTGACGGAAAAATTTTGAACATTTCATGGTACCGGCTATAAACTTAAAAATAATTCATATCTCGTAAATTTGACGAAATGCGAATTAATAAAGCCCTAACTTCTTATTTTTCCGAAACTTCGAATTTAAAAGATGTGCCAGAGCCTGTGCCACGTAGGAACAGGGACGTAGCCAGGATTTTGGCAAGGGGGGGGGGGCTCGCGTCCTGGCGAACCCTAAATTTTCGGCGCGGCGAAAACTTTTGAAAAAATTGGCATTTTTTGGACCAAAAAAGGCATTTTTTTCAGCTAAAAAATGCATTTTTAGGCCAGAAAAAGGCAATTTTGACTTTTTTGGCTTGAAAACCAAACGAGATTTTGAAGGTTTTTGGGGGGCTGGTGGTACCGATAGGCGCCGCCCTTGTTAATTTTTGAAGATTTTATACTTTTTCAAGTAAGGAAATTGACTAAATTTTGCCTTATTCTCAACGAAATTTTCGAAATTTGTTTAATTGGTGCCCCACCTCGGGTCGCGAAGGGGCAGGCACATCAATGGGAGATGACCGCAAGGGGGGGGGGGACGTGCACCAGGGTGACCCGTTTTGGCTACGTCCTTGGTAGGGACGAGTGCCAGTTGCCAGAGCATAGGGCATTTGGCACCAATTATCCGGAAATTGTCCCGGAAAAATGGTTTTAATTTTGAACTCTCTGATAGATTGCAGTTTTTTTGGACATTTAACATGGAAAAATTTTAGATATTTTTCTGAGAGTCTCCAGGTTATGTATAGGAATTTTTTTTATTGAAATCAGCTTTTCGAATTAACTATTTTGAAAAAAATATCGACTGCTGTTGATCCAAGCATTTTCATTTGTGGGAATACTTCCTTTTGCATGTTTTTATGTATTTTCAGAGCCGCTTAATGCAAAAGAAACCATCAGATTGAAATGTCTTCATCTATTTCATTGGGTCTGCTTTGATGCGAGAGCCCACCAATTGCCAGAAACAACAACACCGGGTCAGAGCTCACATCAAAGCCACTTTACTATTTTGTATTGAACCAATATAAAAATGTTTTTAGCTGGATACAAATGCCCGAGCTGTTTGGTATGCGAACAACCATAATTTTAAACAAACGTGGGCATCCTTTATTCCTCATCAAATCCGAATTGGAGGGACTAGGGTAATCGTAGGTACTTTAAAGAAGAAATAACTTGAATTTAAGGGATACTGTCGAAATTATTTTTTAGTGGAGGACTGCCCTCGTGTTCGTATAAACACACAACTTATTTGTTCAGGAATGTGTTTTCCCCGCTGAAAACCAGTCATCGCCCGTTGTGGACAAGCTCAGATTAAAGCTGCAAACGGTTAACTGGGGTCGACTCGGACTTGGACTGCCTAGTGTGAGATTTACCACATTTTTGGAATTTTCGCCACGATTACTTTTGTCTAGATGCCTGAACTTGAACAAAAAGCATTGGCTGCCAAAGTGAATGAAATCAGTTCAAACACAAATCACCATCTTGGCAACCATAACAATGGCGTTCGGCAACAGCATGTGCCGCTATCGATTGTTGAGAATTCGCTAAAGGCTCCGCTACAGATTATTTCATCGCACGATGACCCATTTGAAGTCAACACTTTTACTGGTGAGCTCCAATTTCTGTGCATTAGGACTCTTTAATTTTGTTTCCTATTTTCAGCGCGTTCCAAACTCATTTCTGAGCCATCCCCTGACAATGAGTCGAGTAGGGTGTTCATTGGGAACGAAGATGACTCCAAATACAGGAAGAAAGCGACAGCTGAGAGAAGCATTCGGTCGGTTTTTAAGTGTTTCGTTAAGCGAATAGTAAGTTTTGTTTACGTGGGTGTAGCAATAGCAACGAAGGGGAAGTGGTGCAGAGATTAAATTTTGGAATGTTAGTGACTCTTGGCTGAAGAGGAAGCATGTCCTTCTTGTCGAAGTGTACACTCTTACTTTTTAGACACCGCTTCAGCCGGCTTCCAAGATCTTTGAAGAATCTACTTATGGCGTTGTTTGTCCTCATTCTTCTATACGTTTTCTTCAACTTGTTTTTCGGTCCTCGCGACGTTGCTCAGAATGCCGGAGAAGATCCATTGTTTGATCCCCATGCTAATCCGAACATAAAAGTGCAAGGAGGAGGGAACGAGGCAAGCGACACCTGATGGCGATGAGGACTGGTGCTTATGTGTAAGAGATGCAAAAAAAAAAGGAATGAAAAAACTATGTGAACGCCCTATCTTGTTGAGGGGAGAGGGGTGGGACGCGGGAGTAGCGAAGACGACCCCTCCCCCTCTTGTCATTGGTAATGCAATTTTCTCCGAAAATATGCCACTTTTCATCTTCATCCATCCTTCCTTCTCCTTGTCTTCTCACTACTTCCGTCGCTTGTCCCCTTTTCATTTTTTGCAGCACAATCTGTGATTTTGCCTTGGCATGCATGATGACGCGTATGTAAAGTAAAGCCTATTTCGGGGATTGACTGACTGTCCAGGGGGCGAGTGATTTTCTTCTGTCCGCTAGTGCACTCACAGCTCAACCGTGAAAAGGCACACACTTATGTTAGTTCGTCCGACCCCGGTTCTCGGCTGGCAAGGGGGCAAACAAAAGTGTTGTCATCACTCATTCATTCATTGGGTGCGGGGTGACTGGCGACAAAGTGCGGGGGTTCCAGGACAACGACGACCGCTTTTTGCTGTTTTCATCCCAAATTATTTGCATTTCAAATGCAGAGAACGGTATACGATGCCGAACTCCGCAAGTTCCTCGATGGGTGGGTGTGGATGGATCGGCGCGACATTTTTGAGTGGGAAGAACCCTTCCCTTCTTCAGACAACCCATCCACCCACCCACCGTCAAACGGGTCGGCCAGCGTCTCCTCCTCCGCTTTTGTTGGTGGGTGGCGTCACCTCCTCCCTCCCCTGTCTTGGTTGGCCTCCTCCTCCTTTCTCATCTCATCCTTTTGCGTCAATTAGCCTCCGCTGCTTGCGTTCTGCTTCCTGCATGCCGCGTCGCCATCCAAACCAACCAATTTGCCTTGCCTCCCCTTCTCGCCTTTCTCGCCTCAACTTTTAATTTGCCCGTGCACCACCCTTCTCTCTCCGTCCCCTTCCCCGAATTCGCATTTTATTCCGCACTCATGCTCCCCCCTTCCCCCTCGAGCAATTGTCGGGGGATGCTCCTTCCTCCCTTCGGCCGGATCCATTCGACGCCATCTCTCGGATGAGTGGTGGTGGTGCTACAACAACCACTCACTCCTTCCTCCCCTACTCACTTCTTCCCTTTCCGCTGCTGACAGGTTCCCTCATTTCGCGGGGGAATGTTGTTGCCGCTGTTCCTCTCCTTCTCCGACTCCGCCACGCGACTGCTGCTGATGCTGCTGCTCCTGCTTCTACTGCTTGCGTCGCCCTCGGGCTCATTCAGGTTCACTACCGTAATCTGTCCCCGTACCGTACCCATTTGTGTCCTGCTTTGTTGAAGTATTCGTGAGCTGACTTTTGTGGGTAGGAGCGGAAAGCGAACATCTTCCAGCGCCGAAGAGTCTGGTGAGTGTGTGCTCTCCCCGCCCTCATACATCTTACCTCTACCCATTTGTAGCAGTGCAATGCCCAACCTGGCATCCGTTCCAATGTCCCAACGGGGAATGCATTCCCATCAAATACCTTTGCGATGGCTCACCCGACTGTTCCGGTAAGAATGTTTTCTCCAGTGATGCCAGCAGGCGCAATTTCTACTATGTTCCGTGATTTTTCATGATTTTCGATGAATACGACGAAAACAAGTCCATGTGTACTGCCGGTAAGTCTCACTGGTCACAGCCTCATAATGGAACCACCACTCTGCACTTTGAAGCTGTCCGTCCACCGGTGGAAGAAACAGCTGCCTTTCTGAAGGTCGTGGCCATTGTTCCCAAGATTGAGGTTTCAAGGCCATGATTTTAAGGCATTGCTCAGTGCCCATGGAAAGGACTTTTTGGTGAAGTTGTTCGGACCAAAGGTGCTTATTAACTATTGTTAGAAAAAGTAAACAAAAAAAACCAAAGGCAAGAGACCAGCTGGCCAGCATGGGTGGCGTCGACAAAGTGGTGAGTTCAAAAGACGGGGGGAGGGGGGAATGATGCGTGCTGACCAGTCATCCGATCGATCTTCGGTTATTTTAGGCGGTCGCCCTTTCCCGTGAGTTTAATTGTTCGTCCACCAACTCCTCATCTCACCCCAACCACCATCGCTATGCTCAGAGTCGCCTACTGCGGAAGCGTTCGGTGCAGAGATGAAGTTGGACGAGGAGGAGATGGCCAGGATGGATGCCGTGTTGGCAGCGATTGTTGCAGGAGAGAGTGCGGTATGCAAGGCTATCAGCTGCCAGGACCGTAGCCATGAAAAATTTTCGGGGGAGGGGGCAAACCAAAATTGTACCCATCCCCCTGAGGGGGGAGACCGCTCTCTCCCCGCCCGCTGGCTACAGGCTTGTCAGTTGCATGTTCCATAAGATTTACGTATTATGGGTTTTATCGAATTAATGAGAATGCCTTCCGTACAGGGTTTGACTCCAAATGAGGCCGCAGATTTCCGCTTTTTTGTGCAAAAGTTGCAAGAGACTGGCTTCTTCTGACCGATTGTAGTTCACCTGTTGACATCAATGAATGAGATGGTGAAGATGAGGGACGAGTGAACAAATAAACAAATTGCTTCTATCACCATGATCAGAGTGATCTAAAGCCGGACCAATTAAATTGGGAGAGTTGTTCACGAAAACAAAATGAGTTGGATGGGGGGGGGGAGGGTGGTGAGTGGACGGGCATTTGACTGTGAAAACTGCAATTGTCGTTCAAAATGCAAAAAAAATTTGTTGAATTTTTTGAGGGGAGGACCGCGCAAAATTGAGAACGACCCCCCTCCATGCCCACGTATGTCAGAAATTTTACCTGACTGACCCTCAGTCCAAAATCCAGTCTCTATTTCAAGTACTAACTTTCGACTCAAATACGACTTCTTATTTATTTACACCAGTACCATATGCTTATGCATATACTTACACAACAAGATGCTATTTGTAAAGCACATATTGGTCACCAATAATAATTCGTCTCCTCCTGTAGAAAGTGCGTCCTCCTTCTTCATGTTTGTTCTATTTCTTGTCCGATTCCGATTCCCGCTCTCGTCCCCCTACCACTGTTGCGCTCCACTGCGTTGCAGTTACTTGGAAGGCCTTGCCGATGGCCTCATGAGGCACAGCTTCACCATCCAATGCAATCAGACCAGTCATGCCGGGAGCTGGTTGGATGCGACATGCCAGCACCGGGATGAGCTGTGAATGGAAAAGAAGAAAACAATGCCAATGACAGAGAAAGGCGTAAAGGGGCGGGTGGAATCATCTCATCAGCCGGTTAGCTCACTTCAAAGGTCGGATCCGACAGATGGCCACACGAAGTGATGCTGTCGAGCAAGGAGAGTCGTCAATACATTCATCAGAGTTCAATTTAAAGAGATGTGTACCTGAGGAGAATGCGAGCCATGTGTATTCGGGAATGGAGGTTGGCCCAACGGACAAAGGACAGCCACAGGATGGGCTGTTGGGGAAGGGCGCTGGGCACAATGGGCAGATCGGAGCCGAGGTGAGAGAGGGCGGAGAGCAGAACGAAGCAAAACTCGCCTGAAACAGTGGAAAGGGATTTGATCCATTGATGGAAGGACCACAGAAACTCACCTTCAATGGAACGCCAATTGGAGGGCACCGGTTGGTCCAAGGAGGGCTGTGGCGGATGGCAAAGAAATTAAAGAACGCGAAAAATTGTTGCGGAATAACGTAAAATTGTATAGTTAGTTGGACTGAAATAATTCGCATTTTCCCTCCCACCCAAAACAGATATTCCAATCACGACAGCTTGAATTACCCCAAATTCATAAAAAATTATCGCACGAGTTTACAAGAAAATGTTAATACAACGCGTACCTCATTCCCGGAGAAACCGAACTCCTTTCTCGCGTCCTCCCCTTCGGCATCTTCTCTCTCCGACACCTCGCCTCCGGCAAAGTGTCCCTGGCCAAAAGCCATCCTTGGTCCCCCGATTCCCATGCGCATCTTCCGCTCCAGCTCCCGCTTCAGCGGTCCATCCGCCAACGGAAGAAAGGATAGTCGGGCACGATAGCGAGCGACAGACGGCAGACGCGCGATCCGTAAAAATGCTTCGAGGTGAAGGCGAGCCATTCCCTGGAAGGCATAAAGGTGTTTTGGAAGGGAAGTAAGGCCCATGAGACAGACAGACCAGACAGCGGAATCGTTCGCTGGCCAAATCTTAAAAAAAAAGCAAAATGAAAAAAAGGGAATTTAGGACAAAAGGACCAAATATAAACAAATAAACACATTCATTCAACATCGAACACCAACCGATGTCAGCCATGAGACCCCAGCTGAGCGACAGGAACATTATTCGGGAGTGGCGGGAACCGGAGAATTCGACACGGTACAAACTGAGTCGACGATAGACGGGACGAACAGCTGCCATTAAGGCCATTTGGCGGCAAAAAGTGTTGCGCGGAGGGAAAGGCTCACTGAACGGAGAAAG
The DNA here is from genome assembly GCA_016433075.1 of Hoplolaimus columbus. NCBI lineage: Eukaryota > Metazoa > Nematoda > Chromadorea > Rhabditida > Hoplolaimidae > Hoplolaimus > Hoplolaimus columbus. The sequence goes on along the minus strand of JAEHOM010000511.1, from coordinate 2,347 downwards.
GAACAGTCAGTCAGTCGTCTGATGGTATGCCAAAGATCCAAACAAACACTTTGCCAGAAAAGAAAGAGAGGCGGCCAACGAGTTGCCGGTGCCCATTGGGAGGTGAATCAGAGGCAGGCGCAGAGCCCTGCGCCTATCTTTGCGCGAATAAAGGCCATTGATTGCTTCGCAGACGAGGCCATCTCCGCTGAAAGCATTGAATACAGGGCCGTCTCCAGGAACAAAAAATCGACAAAATTTGCCGATTTTCACTAAAAAAAAATTTTCTACTGGCGGGAAGGGGAGGGAAGGTAAGCCCCAGGTAGGCCCCTTGGTAACAGTCATGCAAGGGGGTAGAAATGGTCTAAAATACCAAAATTATCCCCGGCGGTGCCTACTAGCTCCTCCTAAAACCTTAAAAAGTTCAATTTTCTCGAGCCAAAAAGCCAAAACAACTTTTCTTTGACTTAAAAATGCATTTTTGTCAGAAATATGCTCTTTTGTCTAAAAAATGTTATTTTCCGCGAAAATTTTCGCCACACCTTTGGCATTGCGAAAATTTTCCGAGAATTTTGGGTTTCAAGGGTACGTCCCTGCCACAAGCCACACAACATCCAATGATAACTGACCCACCTGCCCAACGCCAATGCCCAATATCGGTCCAGCTCCAGTTCAGCAGCTATTCTGGTTGCGTGCTCGGGACTGTCTTTTGAAACAGAAAAGTGCTTCTTTTTACTGTTATTTCCGTAGGCGTCCGATACCAGTGACGCGAATTTCAAAAGCGATGCCAGCCTCGCTCCAAATGGGCTCAACTTCCTTGGACCAAAGTTCCGTTGCGCGTTGTTGGCCACTGAACGGGTTGAGCAGGACGAGAACGCGACGAGGAGCAGAGGAAGAAGGCCGATGGGCTGAAGGAATGAAGCGACGAATGTGAAGGAGGAGGCGAGGAGGGACGGACGGAAAAGGAAAAAACGAACGAACGAGGCGGACGGAGGAGGGCGGAAGCGGATCGACGCTGGCGAAGCCATTCTCTGAACGCATCTCGCAAGGGGACGAGTTGGGACGGAGCGACGATGAGACGGAAGCGGCGAAGCTGACGATTCTGACGGTCGACGAAGGGACACGCGCAGAGGAGCAGTGAGCGGGCATCACCATTGGGAACGGCAGCTGATGGCACAGGACCTATTCGGATGCGAACAAAATGAACTCATTGATTGATTGATTTATTGATTGATTGTCGATTATTGTCAGAAGAGAACAGAGAAGAAAGGTCGCGAGATCAAAACCGCTTAATCACTTCTCTTCCTGTGGACTAAAATGCGAAATAATGGGCGCGTGAAGGTCTTTAGCAAAAAAAAATCGACGACACCAAGGGGACCGAACCTTTGATCAAGCCAAAAACCGCATAAATAAAGCCCATTGTACCTTTTTTGACCGTGAAAAAAAAGACAAATGGGAACGAATGGGCATGTAAAAAAGGGAGTGGAAGAAGGAACTTAGAAAATACAAAAAACACAGACGGAACAGAACCTGATGATGATGACGATGAAGACGGTGCGGTGTCAGATTCCACTCGTATGGAAAGGATGTCTTCAATCGGACTGAGACACAAGTCCGGATCGGCGGCTCGAAAGAAAGCATCGGCGGAAGACCAACGGAAGGTGACGGGCGGGGGTGGAGACCGCCAGAAGTACGACGGAGACCAGCGAGAAGGGGGCGACTGCACGGGAAGCAGATGACCGGTGAACGAGATGGCGACGGTGTTGGGAGGAGAAGCCATCGATCGGACACAGGAAGGAGAGACAACGGGGACGGCTGCTGGAATGGGGAAGAAAGCGTTTTAGTAGTAGCGCAAATAGTGTGGGCTATTATGTAGCAGCAAAATAAAAATTTGTGAATTTTTTGCTGATGAGCCTTTTTGTCTTCCTTGTTTCCGCTGATTTTTGGGTTCTCTGTGATGGAAAAAAACGCATTTCTGCTTGCTGGTTATAATGCTGAGAGATCCTCAATCCTCACATATGTAAATTTTTGGAGCTTTTTTCTGGGCTTTTTTTTATAAAAACTCCGAGTATTAAATTTTGGTGCTAAACATATGCATCACCACCACAACTTTGGGGGTGTACACCTTCCTTCGATCTATCTTCGATGAAATTGGAAAGCCCGCAAAAAATGATTACGAAAATGCAATGTCATTCCGCGTTTTTTTTTTTTGCCTTTTTAAATAATCCTGAACATATGCACCGCAGTGTATCCACATGAAAAAATTCTGAGGGTCCCGCGAAAATTTTGAAATTTTAGGGAGACTGCCAATGTGTTCATGAATTAATAATGGATGGGAAGTAAAAAAAATACTAAATAGGAATAAGTG
>JAEHOM010000510.1:0-11492 GCA_016433075.1 Hoplolaimus columbus | reverse complement strand
ATGCGCGGGTCGTCCTGCAACGGCACCACACTGTCCTTCTCGTACATGCGATTCCCGAAGATGAAGTGCTCGCCCCTGTGATAAAAAATTAGTGAAATCCACCCAATCATAAGTGTTGTTGTTCTGGAGTGTCCCGTCGTCCCCGATACACCAAGATTTCCCGGGGTTTTTTTTTTTTTGATCCCGAGTTACCGATCCCGGTCCCAAACAACACTAGCACGTAACTGACCTTTCGTGCATGCGCTGCGTACTAAGCAGTTCCAAGAAGTGGCACAACGATTGGTTCCCGCCCGGCTCCGTTACTTGCCCGTTGCGCACCTGGACCTCTTCCGTCGCGACCAAGAAGGCCTTGACCTGTTCAACGCGTCGAATGTAGGAACGACTGCGGTCGCTGAGTTCGGTCTAAAAATGTGAAACAAAGTGCTTGCTGCTCATCAGCACATTGGAGCAAAGAATGGGGAAATTTCACTCACTCAATAACTCATCACTATTGTCAAGATGATCTGGAATTTTTTAAAATGATCTGATCCTGATCCAAACATGGATCAGGATCAGATCACATTAGATCAAGACTAGAAATTTCGTAATCCCTCCGATAAGAGAAATCTGGTAAGAAATAAAAGTTAAAATAGCAGAAAATATAAAAGATTCCGATTTTTTCAAAAATGATCTGTTACTGATCAGATCTGAAAAATAAACCAGATGCATCAGGATCAGAGATATTTTGAGATGGATCAGCCAAAAACTACTCATCACTGACCAAATCTTCCGGACTGAGCATGAACTCGCGCTTCTCTCCGTTGCGCAACAACTTGCGGATGGCGTAGAGCAACAACGCACAGTCGTACACATAGTCGCGCTTGTTGCCGGCGAAGAAGTCCGAGTACTTGGTCAGCAGAAATTGGAACAGCTTCCAGTGCAACTCGCGTCGGGTCTCTTTGGACTCACTGAAGGAAAATACAAGAACAGTCAATACCCCCCCCCCCAAGCCCACAGCAGATAGCAAAAATTTGCATTAAAAAAAATCCAATTTGGAATTTATTTTTCGGTAACCTGACTTCACGTAAAACTCCACTTCAAATGTGAAGATACACCAATTCTGGCGTTAGATATTTTATTTCCTGTTCTTGAAACCCTACTAAATGTGCATTTTTAGGTCAAAAATAAAATTCGACGAATCAATGGGAGGAAAGCTCCATAAGCGGTCATGTATCTAAATGCCTATTTAATTCTAACTATTTTTTCAAAACCGCGGGTTTTGCTGGGTCTACATGCCGGTTTTTAATGTGATCTATTCAATGAGCACTTTAAAAAACGTGCAGGTGCCAAAAAATATTCAATAGGCATTTTTGGATTTTAGCCATTTCTAGGCATTTTGATATGACATCTCAACAGCTTGCCCTCCACACTCCACAGCCCACACCCCAACTCAAACCATTTGGCAACTTACTCATTGCGCGGTCCACGGGCCAAGTCGCGCACCACGATCTTGTCTTGCTGGCCCTCCTTCTTGGCCGAAGTGCGGTATTCAGCTTGGAAGCGAAGTTCATGCTGGAAGACTTTCTCGGGCGCCTGGCGCAGATCCATCAAGTATGCATTGATTCGCACGGGCACAGGTCCAATGGGTCGGAAAGTCTGATCGTTGCCGATTTTCGCTTAAGTGGGAAGGGTAATCAATGATTAATTCGTCAAATTACCTGGGAGCTGAGCCAATTGCTCTTCGCCCTGCTCTTCAATGGCAGCCATGGATGATGTAGGCAAAGGAAAGTCTCAAAGATGAGCAGAGAAAGAGGGTTGGTTACTTGGTGATTTGTCGCGGTTAGTGAATTAAAAACTGAAATCCTGAAATGCACTTTTTATCAATCAAATGAAGGCGGAAAAAAAAGTTGATGACTAAAACAAATGTATAACATTCGATATTCTTCATTCGACAACCAACAGCTCGTCAGTAAACCAACTCAACTTGGTATTGGGTTTAAGATTTAGTGTTTAGTCCAAAAAAAAACACCGTCTAACGGGGACTGTGGCTGTGGTTGGTTTTGGACCTTGTTGGCAAGTTGGTTTGTTGTGAGTTGAAGGTCAGTCTCTTCATTCAAAAAATGGAGATTGCAGAAAAAATACATGTGGAAATTCGTAAAAATTAAATACCACGAAAATGAAAAGATGTATAATGTAAAAATAACGTAAAGATATCGAATGCAAATTACAGTCGGGACTTGTTTATATAAGTTTGCAATTACTACGTACGATAAAAGCAAGCCAATACTACTATAAACAAAAAATGCAATAAGTACATATAAAACAGAAAGAATAAAATGTTAAATAACGAGCCTTCCATAACCATATTTTTAAGGCCATTCCACTTTGACTTTTTGTTTAAAGTGTATGGAATGATTGCAAAAGGTCTAACAAAACATCAAGGCGCAAAGCGGATGTAAAAAATTGCAGAAAAAAATACATGTGGAAATTAGTAAAAATAAATACCATGAATGAAAAGATGTGTAATGTATAAACTTGTTAACACGTGCGTCAAAATGGCAAATAAATAGGTATGAATAATTGAACAAAATGTTTTGTGAGAAAATTAGACGATATTTTCAGTTTCCGTTTTGAGAGCTATCGGTTACCGCCGAAACGGAGCCGAAATTTGTCCAGGTTATACCCGCCCGAATCTCGTCGGTTCGGTTCACAATCAGGAGAATACCTTTTTCGCGCGCAACTAAAAAAGTCAAAGTTACAGCGCATGAAGATTAGAAACTAAAAAAGTTGTTCATTTTGGATTTTTTGCTATATTCTACTTGCAGAAACTGAAACGCCACTAATATCGTCCGATTTTCTCCAAGTTATGGGGGACAGAGACCGAGCACCCCTGTTACGCTCCTGTTTATAGAGCATGTTTCGATATGTTTTGTGCTTATGCTCATTTTGGCAGAATATTTTGAGTAAAAAGGAACACAATCCCATTAAATACTGAAAATCCGATCCATTTTGAAGGTATACATACATATCTTTCGAATCTTCCTAATTGTTCAATCAAACTAGCCAGTCTGCCAGATGTGCACAAGTGGAGATAACAATGACAATGAAATGGTGGGTGGACGAAAGCGGCTGGCTGAGTAAGACACAGAACGAACGGAAAATGTAAATTTGAAAATGCTTTGTGACCCTTGTTCCACCGCCTTTCAAGTCCAAGTTCTCTGCAGTACCATACCACTAATCGGCGGACGGACACAGGTGGGCAGTGAGCAGAGTAAAACCCCGCCCAAAATTTCAAAAATTTTGCGTAACCTCTAAAATTTCCAAGTGAGTATAAGTATGATTATGCAATTCCAAGATTCCAATTCCAACCAGTCCCGGCACCTTGCATGCATGCATGCGGAAGCCAAATTTTCGGCCCTTATTGTATTTCTGTCTAATAATTGTTAAAATTAACCTTCTGCCAATGCCAATCACTGCGTATCCTCCGAGGAAGGAGGGGGAGCTGCCCACTTGTGGATGAAAAGAACAACGGTGGACGAAAGGAATAATGGAGTGTGAGACAATCGGTAATAGAAAGAATAAAGACAACATTAATATATTTCGGTACTAGTTCAGATGGAGCCCCACGTGCCGTTTTACTAAAAAAAAAACTAATCCAAATCCTATGAAAATGACATATTTCCGCGTAGACGAGCACGTACGGACACCACCGCACAGAAAGTAAGTAAACGAACGGAGCAAAGCAATGAATGAATGCAAAGGAAAAATGGAAAATCGCAGCGTTTAAATATGCCATTTGCCAAGCAAGGCAACTCGCAGCTAGTAGTCGCAGTCGATAGTCGCCACTTGCCACTTGCTATTTGCTCACTAGCTCACTATCAGCTATCACTACTCACTAATAAGCTCACCACCGATCAATAACATATACAGCACGTACATACGTGCATTTTGGAGGGAGGCATGAGATGTTATAAGGAAAACAGCAGAGAAAGAGTGCATGAGAAAAGAAAAAGGGTAAAACGTAAAACTCTGCCTTCGCGGAATGCCATGAATAAAATGACAATATATCCCAGCTTGCACTATTGAAAATTTCAAATTGACAATGAGCGGATAAATATGTTAAGATGTTGATGTCGGCATGAGTATGTCACAGAGTATATATAAGATCGACACACACCTCACCCTTTCATTCGATCATTCTTTTTTCTTCACTTTTTCCCCAATTAACACCTTTTGATATGCTGCTCTTTAATCCCAAAACACCCGATTTTACTACCGTATTTTCTTTAAAATAACCACATCCCCCTCTAAATAAAATAACCCCTCTCTTGATTCTGGAGACATATATCTTCCCAGTGAATTGGCAAATTTTCTTTTTTATTGTATATTCTTTCTTATGTCCCTCCTCGAGGCGAATCGAATGGTATATTTAAAATTCGGAAAAAATCTCGCGAACCCATGTTTTGGTACTAATACTAAAATTCCGGATTTTTGTCAAAAATTGGCTCAGTGGCTAACGGGATAGTTTTTTTGAGGGGTTGAAAAAAATAACCCCCGGGGGGGGGGTTATTTTAGAGAAACTACGCTATGTACAGATTGTAGTTGTCCTTGCTTTTCTTTGCTATGTGAATATATAAATCCAAAGCTTACCATCGCGGTAAAATATATCACCTCTTTATTAATTTTTATTGATTGATTTTCAACAAAGGTCATATAAGTAAGCTTAAAAAACTCATTAGAGACCAATCACTAATAAATCACTCTATAGTAATCACCCTAATAGCTCCCCCCCCTTGACTTTTGTGACCTATATCTTCCCAGTGAGTTGACAAATTTCCTTTTTTATTGTATATTCGGTATTCTTTCTTATCTTCTCGAGGCGAGTCGAATGGTGTATTTAAAGTTCGGAAAAACCATGATAATTGGTAACCCATATTTTGGCACTAAAAATTCCGGTTTTTTTGAGGGGTTGAAAATAATTCCTTCGGGGAGTGCTATTAGTAGAGAAAATACGGTATAATAAACAATGACCACATCTCCGAAAAGTTGTGTAAAAAAACATTTGGCTTTTTTACACACTTTCAATTTTCAATAATGACGCCAAAAATGTTTTATGTTTTTATCCAAAAATGCCCCGATTTTTGGACCAATTTTGCCAAAGAAAAGCTTTTATAATGTATTTTTAGAAAGTTTGATTGCTCGACGAAAAGAAAAGATTGCCGCACAGAAAAAAGTTCTGGTGCCCCTTCCGACAAATTTCGTGGCTTGTATATGTCCCAATCCCAATGGCACATATTTATTTATTTTAAATTTACACACTTTCGCTAATGACGCCGATGCCTTCATTTTGTTGCACTTTTTCCAGATTTGATATTCACATAATAACGCGCTCATTGCTGTTCTGTCGAAAATGACTCATCACCGTCGGCTGCCGAATGAACTGCTCAGCGAGCTTGTTGATGCCTTGCCCAGGTCAATGCTTTGCCAAACTGAGCGATACTTCGAACGTTATGGTCAAACTATGGCATTCTTCATGGAGAAACGTCTGCAAATCATGGTAATTCAAAATCCAAATAAATGTTTGAACGATTTTTGAATAGCCCGAAAAATTTGATAACTTTCGTTTGCCATTTTTTAATAAACTTTGGCAAAAACTGGCAAAAATTACTGGCAACTTACATAAGTGCTGGCAACTGGCAAAAAAACATAAGTGCAATTGTGATCTGTTATTGCTACTTTAGCATTTTCGGATTAAAATTAGCGAATTGCAGCTAAAACACAATTTTTCACTGAGATTACGCATCTTTGCTGAAAAATTAAACCTTAAAAATGCAGTTCACTAGTGCAAATAGCTACTCCTTAAGAAATTTAAGAATTTTTGGCTTCTTTTTTTACTTACACTTTTACGCTTGATTTTTGTCGAAATTTTTGAAGATTCAATATTCAACAAAATTCAGGGTCAGAATCGCTGGAATGCGAACGATTGCGGGGAAGGACTGTTACTCGACAACTCTCGTCTGACAGTTGAACTTGGAGTAGGCGATGAACCTGGAGGTAGGTGATAAGGCGGAGATGATAAATAAAGTCAGGCTCGTAGCCAATCGATGCCCTTCCTGAAAACTCTGCTTCGGTACAAGAGCGTGGTAGAGGAAGCAGATAATAGAAAAGAAAAAAAAAATTTTGATTTTTTTACATTTTTTCGTTAAAAATAATTTTTCACTTGCATCATTGGACTCCACTTTACACCAAAACCAAAAATTATTTTTGTTTTTGGACAAATGTTTAATTTCAGCGAACTTTCCAAGTTTTTCCCTTCGGAAATTCCTTTCCAAGAGTGTATAAATGATTGATAAAGACTGGCGAAATATTTTGTGGTAGATGGGAAGATGGCATATATTATCAGGCTTTCCGACAAACCTATCGTACCACATGTAAATTTAGTCATTGGCGACCGTTCCGTTCGCGCAGAAGTGCCCATCCCGCGCCACAGTTTCGGCATTTTCTATTTCGAAGTGACAATCATCCAACAACGGTATGAAATGTGAAACTAACTTTTGGACCATATGGGAAGACCATTGTGCCTTGTTAAGCTATTTCATTGTTCTCATTGGGCTCGCGGACAAAGAATTTCCTTTGAATGAATGGCCTGCAAAAGGGACCAGCGGCAGATGGTATGCATACGCAAACGACGCGCGCTTTTGGATGCATCAGCCGGTCGAAGGAGCAGTGGATGATCAATTGGGCTATTTCATCGACAGTCATCAAAGGCCCAAAATCTTCTACACAGAGAACGGAAAGCGCTGGTTAGGTTCCGATTTCGGTGTTGGTGACGTATTCGGATGTGGTGTGGACATGGCATCTGGCCAGCTCTTCTACACAAAAAACGGACAGCGCATATTAGGTTTGTTTTACAACTTCCGACTCATTTGACGAACTACTGTAAATTTCAACAATCATATAAAATTCATATAAAGATTTCAAAATTTTATATAATTTTCAAAACTTTATGTATCATGTAAATTTCACATAACATCGTTTAATTTTTTATCCATTTTATTCAAAATCTTCAATTGGTCTTTTCTTCAGACACATCCAATCTGTTTGTCGATCTCACCGCTGATTTGTACCCGTTTGTCTTCCTTCGTTCCGGGACCAAATTCGAGGCCAACTTTGGACAGCGTCCATTCCGCTACAATTTGAACGGATGAAGTGATAACGAATGGAATGTTCTATAGTGATGTTGAGTGTTGTGTACATGTATAATGAATGAATGTTGGAATTTCAAACGATAAAATTGTGCAAACGATAAAAATTGCACTTCGCCTTCAACTTCCTGTACTTGTGTTTTTGGTTTTCCATAAATATCTGTTTTATTTTCTTACGTACGCGATAAGTGCCTCTTTGGGCGAGACAAATTACCTATTTTTGAACAATAACTAGCCGATTGAATGCATGCGGAAGGGGGCGGGAAACAAATGGATTGTCTTTTTATTCTCTCTGCCTATCCCCCCTATGCCCACTTCACACACATTCACCCGCTCGCCGCACACGCCACGTTTGATTTCAATCGCTTTGTATATTTATTGGATTATTCGTTATTTGACTTCCGTTCATTTTTTCCGCATCAACATTCATTATTCATTCCCTACCGACGTACACACACTGCAAAATATCGATTAATTCGCTTATTGAAATGAGTAAATGAGTAGTGATTGCGCGTTAATTGCACTGACCCATTTTCATCCCCACGACATCTCACATTTTTCTTATATGCCGCTTTTTACATTCTTTTGAACGCAACTTTTAACGAATTAATTTTTTGACACAATAATATTAACACATTAATCTAATCGCCAATGTCTGCCGAGGAAGAGATACCATCCCTTCCAACGGGATACCGTTTGCGTCCACTGTCTGCCGATGACTTCGACCATGGATACATTGAACTTCTGGAACAACTGACCTCAGTTGGTTTTTTAGCACTTTTCTATTTGTTTGTTTTTTGACGACCTATAACAAAATTGCGGAGCGTGGGTAATAATCCTTTTTCTGGAATCAATTGATTCAATATTGATTTTCTTGGTTCAACCAATTTCACCAAAAGTTTTCCGGGCAATTGGAAAATTGCGGTCCGACCTCAGCTTCGTACTCGCAATCAGCTCATCTAATTTCAGAATTTTTTTCGCCTGGACCGCAATTCTTTACAATTGCTGTTTTTCGTATTATAGTAATTTCTAGTCTAAAACATTATATTCGCGGCATTTTTTACTATTAATGGGGCGTGGCAAATTTATCTCTAAAATCGGGGAAAATAAGCAGAAATCCGACTTATTTTTTCTCATGATAGTTTTTCGAAGTAATTGTTTGTTTGTTTGGATAAAAGATGTCCTTTTTTCTTTAATTTTGATAGCTCATGTCATCATTGTTAGGAAACACTTTCAAACAGGAAGGTAGAAGCTGTTCTGTCAGCGGCCTGTTTTGCTTTAACCTCTCCTCTCATCCCTCCGAAATTTTTCTGGCTTTATGCTTGATTTTGCTAATAAAAATAATTTCAGACAAAGCCTGTCAGTCGGGAGCAGTTCCAGGAACGTTTCACGCAACTGAATGAGCAGAAACCGCGCGCTTACCACATATTTGTCATTGAAAAGGAAAGGTATACTTTTCATATACTAAAGAAGACTGCATGAATAGTACTCATCTCATGAATTGCGATGCGCTGAACTTAACAGTCAAATACAATTGGGAGGGTGGAGTTTTGGTGTAAATTTTAACCTTTTGGGCTTGTTACTTAATCAACTTTCTCACCCATATTCAATGCAATGAGCATATACCTACATTATACATTTAAACAAACGACTCCACATTTCATTTTTCCCCTCCCTATCCAGTACAATATCACTTTCATGTCCACACGTCCACGCCCCCATTTCCGGCTCACACCCTCAAACACCTACCCCAAGACCGGGATGGCGAATCTGAACCCAAAAGAGTTAAAATCAGGTTGTGAATTTTTTTTGGGCGTGTTTTTGATGTGAGTGAAATTTGGAAAATGTGTGAAGTTTTGGGTAGTGATTTATGGCGGCCCAATTTTAAGCTAGCCAAACAAAGCAATTAGTCCTTGGGTGAAGAATTAAAAAACTAAAATTTTCATATTGCCTATTAGTTGCAAAAATCGAAAATCCGAGTAGGAATGTTTTGTTTTCTATTTTCGCGGGTTTTGCCATTTCTTGGAAACTGGTTTATAGTATGGCGTGCCACAATACGCTTTTTGAAGTTTTGATCGTAGGCATTTTTGTATGCATTTGAATGGCATTTTGACTCTTAAAAATTTCAGCAAAGCATCTTCATTTTTTATTTAGCGCCAAAAAAGTTGTTGCGACTGCCACCTTGGTTTTGGAATGGAAATTCATTCACAGTTGCGGTGCCCGTGGTCGGATTGAGGATGTGGTTGTGGATGATGCGGAGAGGGGCAACCATTTTGGACGCAAACTTAACGAATATCTGGTAAAATTTTTGATATTGACAATAAGATTATTCATAATTCCTCAAATCGAAAATAAAATTCGCTTGTCCCTTCCAGTCTTACATTTTTTTTTGACTTGTTAGTTATAGACCGTAAGCTTATTAATCTCATAATCAGCTATATCAAGGCCTTTTTTATGAGATTTGACGAAAATATGATCACCAAAATTGGGTATTCTCATAACTCTTCTTTAGGCTTTCAATTTAAACTTAAGGTTTTGTTGGCACGAAAATTTGGTGTGTACAAGCTTTCGTTGGAATGTACGGAGAAATTGGTGCCATTCTACGAAAAATTTGGATTTCATCATGACGGCAATCACTTTCTTGTTCAACGCTTTTCATAATTGACAGATTCATCACATTCCCCGACGCTGACGGTTCTTTTTGTATGTGTACGGTTAATTTTTATTTGTTTGCATAATGTGTTAACTGCTAATTAATGCGCATAAACATATCTCATAAACAGTGCATTCATTCTTTATTCACGCTTTTTTTGATTGCATTAAATATATACATACATATACCTTTAATTGTATTTAAGCATACGACTTATTAGCACACACAATATTTTTTCTCTGATCTTTGGACTTTGAGAAACATTCAATTTTATATTCTCATAATGGAAATGGGGTGGGTTGGGAACTTCGGGGACTGTCAACCAGACATTTGAGATTTGTCTCCGAAAGACCTTAATTAATCATAATCAGTAAGCCAAATACGAAAATTAAAGTTGACATTTGACATCCTTGGCTCTGGGTGTCTCTATGCTATTCAAACTGGTGCAGATAATTGACAAAATATCCCAACTATTTAAAAAAATTGGCAGAGCAAACGCATAATCATGACCGATGCGAATGCGTATTACATTTTTCTTTCTCTGACCTATTTCAGTCCTGAGTTCCGACCTAAAAAAAAAGATTTGAACATCTTGAAAGCTAACTTCTATTTTGCTTTATCTGTCAAATGCACATTTCTTCCCATAAATGGGTCCATGGTCAATTATAAATTTAATATTTTTTAGGGGAGTTCACATGAGTATTTACAAAATTTAATTGGCATTCGATTTATTGGCTGAAAAATGACAATTGAGGAGCAGAGGGATGTGCTGAGCGGCAAGGAAAGACAGATGAAAGATGCGGTGGAAAAGGTGGTGGACGAGCTGGACCGCGGGTTAGTTTTTCTCAAAGTCAAATATTTGACCGGAAAATGCAAGGTTTGATGCCGTTTTGTTATAGGACAAAAAGAGAATTTGACTAGCTTATTGTATGGTTTTTCACAGGCTTACTTGGCTTTTCACAGACTTCGCAGGATTACCCATTCAGAAAATTTTGGGAAGATCTCTTCTGAAAGAGTATCAGGATTTGTGAAAAGGAAGGAAAAAGGAGCTCCCTAACCACAGATGACCAGCTCGCGCAAAATTCAAAAATAGCATAATTCAAACATTTCCTCATTAATTCGACATTAAGGACTTAAGGCCTGGGAAATTCGAAAAACAGACAACATTTCGTGATTAGCATCCTCGAAGCCATTTAAAAAATGGTACCCCATTCTCCAGGATTACTTTTTATTTCAACCATATCGTATGCTTTTAAGGTACATTCGGAAGCTTCAACTGGACATGTATCAGTGCGCGGCCAAATGCTATGATGACAGGAACGCGACACGGAAAGAGCTCGACGAGTGCGAGGAACGCTGCAAAAAGCGACACAACGCGGCGGCCACCAAATTGGACGAGGAGTTCTCCACATGGCAGGTTTGGCTTGTCATTGGAGATTTGAGGCTCATTCATTTGTTGTGCGTGGATTTCAGGAACAGCTCCATCGCTGCTTTAACGGATGGTCAGTTGTTTTTATATTTGTCGAAAATTTCATGAATTTGTTCAGTACAATTTTTTAACGAAAGTAAGTCGGTTGGTTAAAAATTGATCAAGGAGGGAAGAAGCGAGCGATGAATAAGGGAGGAGGGAGGGAAGAAGCGACGATGAAAGAGGG
>JAEHOM010000509.1:0-11499 GCA_016433075.1 Hoplolaimus columbus | reverse complement strand
GTATAGACAATTTAGTTTTTTAATTGAATGGGATTATGGGATGCGTGGAGAAACCAGCGGAAGGTATAATCTTTCTGACATGGATGCCAGCCAGGAAAAAACTGCCTTTCAGTGCGTACGGGGAATTCATTTCATTTAGTATTTGTATAATATACCAATGTAGTTTGGACTGTAAGTGCTGCTGCTAACCTGAATTTCAATTTCACTCACAAAATATTCTTATCTATTTATCTCAATATTCGGATAGCGTTTAAATGTAATAAATTTGGCAGATTAGGACAAGAGGGGCCGTTGTTACTATTAAATGCATTGATAATTAATAATTAATAATGATGATGTAGGACGTACTCGAATCAACCATTTTAATGAATACACCTAATTGGATCATGTGTGGATGGTTTGCAGAGATGTATCCAGAATTTAGACAAAATACACAAGTATCCCAGATTATTAAGAGACATAATTAGTTGGATTGCTGCGGACACATCCCTGAAAATTGATGGATGGAAGAATGAAAGGCTTTTGAGATAATCAAAAAGACGCTGGATTTTGATGAGTAAGAATGAGAGCTTTGAAGGTTTTTTGAGGAATTGAGGGATACTAACATTGGGTTGGAGGTTGAGGGCAGGGTTATGGCTGATGTTCGGGGGAAGCGTTCCGTCCGCGTCCATTTTTCGCGCCAGATGACGACAGTGATATATCTCGACGTTGGTCTGTCGTTAAGTTGAGAGAGAGCTCACTGGTTGATAACATAATAATAATAATATTTATATCTTTTCTCACATGCATTGGTTGAATAGAAAAAGGAGGGAGCTCGATACGGAATTTGTACAATTTTTGAAGAAAGGGCGGAAAGGGAAGAAAAGAAAGATGGTGAAGAGCGGTTGCTATTCCATCGGACGATAGAAGTCTGCGTTGACGAAGGAGAATCCACGGAACTCCTCCTGAGCAATTGTCTTGACAACGGAAGCCTCCGTAGGGGTCAGCACAGGCTCCTCCTTTGTGAAGTCCGTGTCGAAGTTGTTCACATCTCGTTTGCTCCTCTGCAAGGAAAAAAAGCCAATTGCTCCATTTGTGCATTGAAAGGGACTTACAATTCTCGGCTTGAAGGGAGGCTTCACTTTACGGGCTTCCAGCGCATCCCACTCAATTTCACGGAAAAACGGATGGGCCCGGATCGCGTCTTCGCTACCCTGCGACTCAACACAGCCCAGCCGACGGAGCGGGTTCTTCGTCATAAACTTAAAAAGGACATGGTCAGCTTATTCAATAGGACCCCAAAAAACACAAACAAACTGACCCCTTTGAGTATGGAAACGGCCTCTCGGCTTAACCAGACCGGGTACAGCACATCGTCATGAAGAATGGCCTCGAATAAATCATCTGTAACAATAAAAATGCAAATGAAGAAGAAAAAAATCAACTTCAATTAATGAAAAAAAAACTCGAATAGACCTCCAATTCATAAGCGGATAAATTGGACCTTCATTATCCGCCTCGAACGGCGGCTGACCGGCCATCATCTCGTACATGAGCACGCCAAGCGCCCACCAATCAACGGAGACACCATACTCCATCTCTTGAAGGATCTGTGCGAAGCGATTGAACAATGGGGAAGCAGCAGCAATGATGGAATGGAACTGACCTCGGGTGCAATATAGTCGGGCGTGCCGCAAAAAGTGCCTTAAAATCGACAAACGTTTACATGACCTTGCAAAAATTTGGAAAATCCGTAAAATAAAGTATTCAAAAAGGCAATCAAATATCCACGTAAAGTATAATAATAGTGAGTTTAGAATGTACTTGTGAGGTTTTCTCGTGTGATGCCCTCCTTGCACATGCCAAAATCTGCCAGCCGACAATGACCCTCACTGTCCAGCAGAATGTTGTCCAACTTCAGGTCCCGATATATTACATCATGCCGATGGAGGAATTGCAAAGCACAAGTGACCTAGCATTTCGATAAAGAATGATCTAGAGGAATATATAATAAATAAGCTACTTCAGCCGCGTAGAAGCGTGCTCGAGGCTCCTCAAACTTGCGTGCTCTCTGGATCTGGAACATCAGATCACCGCCGTTTACGTACTCCTGCAAGATGAAGGTGATCGTCATAAGGCAAATCCAATTCTCCAAAAGAGCCATCTCATTTATACACAGGTGTCAACTGTCAATTTTGAAATCATGCCATTTAAACAAAATTGATCGTAAATCGTTGATAAGGTTTTTCATAGCTAAAATAGGGAGTATTAATACTTTCATTTAAGCATATAGTATATATGGTATGAAATATCCATAGATTCAAACTCATCTTTCCAAACAATAGAAAATTAATTTTTCTAATTAAGAAGGGCAAGTTAGGATGAGTTGATTGTTGAAAGGCGTTGTCATTTAAAAAAAGTGTTGCCTTCCAATCTAATGCTATGTGGTCAATGCCCGGACCCATGTCTCGTTGTCTATCTCATTAAGTCACTAAGCTTGTTTTATTTGCTGAAGCTATGACCCGTCTTCAAAGTTCAAACCATGACAAAGAAAAGCCGATCCGGCGTTTGGAAGGAACAGTAGAGAGCCGTCAGGAAGGGGTGCTTGGCAGCCAGTGCCAGAATTCTCTTCTCGCACATTGTGCACTCCACGTCGTCGTCCTGCAGAATAACGTCCTTCTTCAGCACCTTTACCGCGTACACTTCGTCCGTTGTCTTCCGCTCGGCTAACATAACCTAAAAGCACATTCATCATATCGCAATGAACTGTGAGAAAAATTCGTCAATACGAAAGGATTACCCTTACTAGAGAAAAAAAAAGAAATCTCATTAAATCAGGGAATCCATCATAAATAGAGCGAAACGTTGCAAAATTGCTTAAATATGTTTAAATATTTTTTCTCGCACGACATTACCCGATTTATTCAATTTAAGCGATGTCTCACTAGGTGAATGAGCAATGAGTCAACAGTTAATTATTCGCTAAAGCTCAATTTTCTCAATGCACCATCCAATTTTCATCTATCAAACAGTGCTTCTCACCTTGCCAAAAGATCCTTTGCCAAGCACCTTGATGAAATTGAAGTCTTCCAGCGTGACAGGTTCGCTAGACGGTTTCGGCATGTCGCGTTCCTCTACCACCGACAACATGTCAGCTCCATACGATGGGCCCGTTGTGAGGTGGGAGGGTGCGGTGGAAGACGAATTGACGGAAGAGACGCTCTGTGGGCTTCCGGTGCCAGTCTCAGCGGTGCTCTCCGAGGTGGAGACAGACAACGGCTTCCGCTTGACGCGAAGCGACATTTTGTCACCGGTTAGCCCCAATTGGGCCAATTCCATTGCCATCTGTTTGGCGTTGATCCCGCAATTATTGGCCACATTCCGTTGGCAGCGCTTGTGCACGTTGAGTTTACACACCGAACATTGCAGTCCCTGGTTGATCAACCCGTACAGCATTGACCCGCAGTGGTCGCAAAATGTGGGCCTCTTATAGGAGTGGATTTGGAATCGATGCGGCATGTTGATGTTGAATCGGCCCATGCCCTGCTAAAACGCAGAGAAAGGCATTTATCCAAAGTTTTGAGATTAATTGGCAACTACAGTAAACAGATCAAATTTTTTTTGGCATATATTTTAGCTTATTAGCCGATTTAAAACATGTACTTAAGGCATATGGAAAGGAGTGTTCGCCTCACTCGCTGACAATTAAGTCACCTGACTGACTGAAAATTCGGTTCTCCATAAGCTCTCACTCAGATCAGAAAATTTTCTCATTGTTCACTAATCAATTGTTCGAACTCACATCAACTGCGTCGGGCACCACGTTGTCATCGAATGCGTCTGTTTTACTGCCCGGACACTTCCACACCACGTTCAGATGGCATCGTTTGTGCACAACCACAGTACAAATCTGACACTGGTAGCCTTGCTTGCCAATCCCCCAGATGAACTCCTTGCAATGTGCACAAAAGGTCGGCTGTCGCAGAAACAGCGCCATGAATTTGTGTCTGAAATCGGTAAAATCCATAAAATGGACAAAGAACACATCAATTGTCATGTCCAATTTGCAAAGCGCAGAGAAAATTGAGTGGGAAAAGCAGAAAATGCTTGTTCCAATGAACTAATTTGTTTAGTATTCTTGGCAGTCAAAGCAAAATAATATTTGCAGTTTTTTTGTACTTTATTTTGTTCAAATTCCAATGATATTGTTGATGTTCGCTTGATTGGACCGCTTTTTGAGGTTGCGTAATGGACCGGGAAAACACCGAAATTGTTTAAAATTTTCGGTTTTTTTTTCAATTTAAAAAAGTGCTTTCTCAATCTCCTCAACATTCAACAATGGCAAATATGGTAGCAGTTGTGCACAGAAAGGCAACTAACCCAGTGACTTCGTGGATCTTTCGCCGCATCGCCCCTCTCCTTTGTCGGTCGGTGAAGGCGCCGGTCCTTTCCTGGAAAACACGAGGCTCCTTGCCTGCCATGTCCTCCTCCGTCGTCTTGCCCTGAAGCTCAATTTGAAGGTGGAGTTGTCCATGGGGTTCCAGATCGGCCCAAATGTCGTTGACACCGGTCAGTTTCAGATGATCAAAGGTAATGCGACAGTTAGACACGAAGTCGTCCGGTGGCAGGGCACAGTCGTGGAACACGGTAAAGCCCAACTCACGGCCACTGCGTACTTCGGTCTGAAATAGGAAAATTGGAGCGAATGTGAAAATCGATTTTAAACGGGTTGGTAAAGACTATTAATAATAATAAGTTTGTCGATCCAATCGAATCGGAATCAAAAACAAACCGAAAGAGATTTTTGTTCCGGTTCCGGGTTCAAAAAATCAGACCGCTGTTGATGCCAGTTTGGGTTGGTTGCCTTATTCAGATTTTTGGGAGCCCACAGTTTTTATAAAGCCAATACGAGTGCTCTCGCGCTTTTTGCTGTTCTGAACATATAGACATATGCCTATTATTCATGCCCTCCTGGGTCCTAGTGTTTGACAATGTCAATTGATGACAAATAGATTTGTAACTAGAGTCAAAAATCATTTTGCCTCATGCGGGCTTCGAACCTACAACCCTTTTTCTGGTGATGCATTCTGAATTTCCACTTTACCAAAAATAAAAGAACGCAACGACTGACAGATTCTCAATCAAAATGTACGCCAATAAAATTTATTTAGCAATCCAAGAACTGGAAAAAGTGATATGCGATAATACTTGTCATGGAAAAAATATTCGCTTTCCTAAAAGTGTTAATGGCGTCACTATTTATTACAAAAGCTAAAAGATACAATTTTTTCTGTCTGGCATGCAGTCAAACAGTACCGGTAAACTATATCCTAAAGTTCTGCACGCATTCTTTTCAATTAATAATGAAAAAATAGTGGCCTGATAAGAGATCAATAAAAAACTAATAATTCGTAAATTTGGTTGGTATTTTAATTGTTCTCCTTCCCAACCTGGTAATCTTCATTCCAGACTGGGAACTTGGTCTTCGGTCTCGTCACTGTCTTCCCAATGTGATACTCGTCACAGTCAACATTCACATACGCGTCCAAAAGCTGACTGTCCGGATCGTCAGAGTGGTTAAACCTTAAAAGGAACAGAAAAGCTTTCTTATACTCCCGATCCCGAGTCATGATGAGCTTCCTCCTTACCATCTCCCTCACTTCCTTCCTCTCTCATTCCCCCCGCCCCCTCACTGACCGCTTGGACCACTCCGTGGGTCGAAGCTCACGTGCCTCCACCACTCGGATCTTCGCGACACCATTGAACAGAACCATTGGCGCAAGAGACGGGGCAGACACTGCTGCTGTTGGCTGAACAGTGACGTCGTGTCGGCCCAACACTGGCGCATCAACAGAACAGCGATTGCGGAAAGAACGGCAGACGAATGGGGAGGAGCAGCAGATGGAGACGGACAGTCAGTCAGAGATGATCAGCAGGAGCCGGAACGGAAGAGGAGGAGGCAAACGGAAGGGGAGGAGGCAACAGCACTGCGACGATGATCATGATCACTGATGATCGGGTCGAATCGGATGGACAAAGAAGAGAGAGAGTGGACGAGGCGAGGCGGACGGATTAATCAAACGAATGTCACAGAGATGCGCGTATCGTTCTAATAAAAGGAAGTCCTTAAAAAAACAACAACAACAACAAACATTAGGCAGACATCAGTTTCTTTCGGGAAAGTTTCTTGTTTCTCCAAAAATTCAAGATCGGAAGCCGATTTGTTTTTCTGCTTTCTACGATGCCGAAAAAATTGGGGTCAAGCAATGAAAGCACGCTTTGCCGAGATTTCTATTTTTATCAAATGTTCAGTGCTTGTCCCTCTTTTTTTCCGTAACTGTATAAAAAAAAAGATCGCCATAAATTAATTATGTGTATTATTCGTGGTATTATTAGGATAGATAAGCATGCGGCACACAGCCCCAATCGGCCACAACTTTTTCCCCAAATCACAAGAAAAAATTGTCTTCACGAAAAACCATGATCCCCCCTCCCATGGATTTTCGCTAATTTTGGGCCATTCAGAGTGGGATTTACACAATTCGGGCAGTTTCAGTAATTATAAAAAACCATCAGATCAGTAATTTCCCCTATTTCGAGAGATGGCAGTGTTAGTTTTAAAAAAATTAACGCGGACGAAAGTTTTTCCAATGCAAAAACATGACCCCCTTTTGGTCAAAAAATTGAAGTTCTTATTTTTGGAAATTTCTGGCTTAAGATGCGCTGGAGCCAATTTCAATACCAATTTCAACGAAAATTGTTCCGAAAAAGATGGAAGAACATGCATACTTGGCTTTTAGTGCTTCATTTTTATTTTTGTCCTTTTTGGCTACAAATAAATACATCATTTCGGGAAAAAATGTTCAAAATACGGATTAGTACAGAAACTGGACAGACTCACTTATCAGTCAGGTGGAAAAGAAAAGGACTGGTACACCGGTGGCATGAGTGGGAGGGGGAGGGGCTGGGGGAAGGCATCTTGCCTTTCTGTCTTTCTCTACTTACATTCACTCGTCCATTCATTCATCCATTGCCCATGGTCGTCGCGGGTCGGGGGGTGGCGAAATTATTATTTGCAAAAATCAATTCCGCCTTCCTCCCCCCCCCTTCCACATCCCTTAAGGAGGGGTTTGTTCGGCTTCTCTCTCCTGGGCATCCCCTCGCCCGCCTCTCCACTTCCATCATCATGGTTCTCTTTCTCCCATGCTGCCACACTAGCCGGGGCCCCTCCCCCTCCAATGAAGCTTACACGAACGAAGGGAGATAGGGCGAAATATACGGATGGATGGACGGATGAAAGGGAGGAAGGGAAGAAAGGGGAGCATCAGAAGGGGCGGGGGAATATGTATGTGGATGAGGGCAGGCTGCAGGACAGAGGGACACAGAGAGGAGGGGAGAGGGGATGAAGCTGGGTAGGTGGGTGCGTGGTGGCTGTGAGCTCTTCTCTGCATTCTTCTCCGCCCTTTTGCTTTTCCTTCGTCAAATCTTTCTGTGTGTGTGTGTGTGTCTCCATAGCTTTTCTCTCCTCTGCTGATAGAACTCCGCCTTGGCCAGGGTGGTTGCTGGTGCACATGCGCAGTTGAGTGGCCATAAGTGAAGAAAGCGAGTGACGATGGCGCTCACTCCTATCACTGGCCATTTTCTCTCACTCACTCTTTTCTTCTCCCTCCCTCTCCTCTTTTGAGTCTAACTTGTAAGTGGGGGTAGGGACTTGTTGAGTGAGAGTGAGTGAGTGAATGAGTTGGGAGGGGTAGACAAGGGTTGGTTGGTTGGTTGACCGGCACCTTCTTTCTTCCCTTTCACATTCTTCTCTCCCGTGAAGAGGAAGTCGGGGCCAAGGGCCAGTTCGTTCCTAGAGTGGCTAGACAGTCCGTCCGTCTCCTATCCGTGCGTTCCCCCATTCTCTGTCTCTTCTGTCCCTTTTCATAGTTCGATTGACGCCATTTTCCCATCGGAGAAGAAGAATGGGAATGGATGGGCGCATGGATAGGGGAGAGGAGCAAGGAATGCGAGTGGGGGAGATGGCAGGCAAATGCTGGGATGGAGTGGGGATGGATGGATAGCATTCCACGCATCCATCTAACAAAGCAATTTTTCCAATGGCAAGGGACTTAAGCCAATGGAAGGAGAAGTGAGGGCCATGGGATGGAGGGAGGGGCGTGCGCGGCGGGATCATGAACAATGGACCGAATAATGATTTGGAAATGACGAGCAATGCCCAACCGAACTTGGGGATGGGTGCCGACACTGCCTTCCCTTCTCCGTCCGTCCATTATTTAATGCCGAGCGGGGGATTGGGGTGGGGGAAGACAAATGTTGCCACCCACCGCCTCTCGTGGGAGCGTTGGATTTGAAGGGATTGGAGGAGCAGAGAGAGGAGAGTGGCTGCGAAGAATGGACGCCGATTGGTGGACGGACAGAAAGGGTGCTTGCTGCGGGGCCGGCTCTTCCCGACAAAATGCGGCTGGTGCAGTCCCGAGCGCCCTACCCACCAACCGGCGTGGGAACATCCATCGTTTCTCCTAGCACAGCGAGTCACGGGGAAGAACAGAGGATCACACAATGCCTGAGGCAAGGGGACTGGTGCACTTGACTTCTTTGACTTGTATGTAGGAAGAACAGTGAGGATGGCAGGGAGGAAGGAGGACACCTATTTGTTAGTTATAGTGAAAAAAAGGTAAAGGCTTTTTTGTGACCGACCAAACGGAGAAAGACCGGTGGAATTGAATGAGTGAGTGTATTTTATTTATCCCGATGACCATAAATGGTCGCTTCCAGGGAATGGGCCAATGAATGAGTGAATGAATGAATGAATCGGATGAATGAATGGCTGGGTGAATGGCTAATGAATGAGCACTGACTGACTGATGAGGAAGGAAGGAAGTAAGGGAGGGAGGGAGCAGGCAGACACTACTCACTCACAAGACGCCTAAATGCGAATGGACTACTTTTTTGGGAAAGTTCAGCCCAGTGTTATGGGTTATGGTCGAATGGGATTAATCGCTGGAGGAGGCGGGAATTGGGAAGTGAGGAGGAGGGGGGCGTGAGATGCATAATTGAGAAGAACAGAGCAAAGCGAGTGATGGTCGTGTTGGTTAGAGGAGTACTCCAATTAGGAATGAGCGCGGGAAGAACATTGTTATCATTGTAAGAACACAAAGATGGTTTGCAACATCCTCCTTCTCTCTTGTACAATGGTTCTGCTGGGCTCTAAGGTTACAATTCCCAGAATTTTTTTTCCTAAATTCCAGTTCAGAACCTCACTGCTGACAAGATTGATTTTGCTTCAAAAATGCTACGCAAGTGGCATTTTGGCTTGGCACAGTCAGGATATGCAGGAGATGACGAGACCGAGCGCTATAATACGTACAAGGCGCATCAACATCGTCACTTTGGAAGGATGAGCTTTTTGAACGGGTCAATAACGATGCGGACATGTTTTACGGGTTGAGTCATAATAATATAAATCCAGAACATAAGTGTTTTTCAGGAGAAAGTCTGATCGGGTTTTTAGCTGCAACGGTGTCATGTCCACGCCTTGCTCTACAACAAATGGTCAAGGCGCTTGTGTGCTGGCGAGCTTCAGTCTCGAACAAAGAAATGCGACAAACGGTGAAAACACTTTTGCGGAAAGAACCAAAATGTGAGTGGATCAACAAATATACCATTCCTGTTGATTACCGTCACCCATTTTGGACATCAAACGCGTGAGATTTGTTCTACATTTCTTTTTTTTGTTCTCCATTATGCAACTACCTGTTTTCTAGTGTTCATCTTCCACAAAACGCGCGAATTGCAAAAGGGATCAGAATTCATCACTTTGTGCTGAAATCGCAGATATTTGTGCAACAACAAAACGATTCGATTATTTACATTGTAAGAAACTTTGACGATTCCTGCGTCTTTGGACTCTGACTTCCCTACTAGCATCCCAGCCCCACTCAGGTCCATAAACATCAACATATCAGAGGGAGGAAGCTTTGGGTTTCTGATTTTGGGTTTACCGTTTTTTCAGTGCTTTATTCTGTCCTATCAGGTTACAGATCTGACAATGCTAAAGACTAGAATGAATATCTATTTTACAATTGTGTAATGTATTTTTTTTGACATCCTTAAACGTATTTTATCGTTTTTAAAGTTTTATTTCAAAAAAATAACCAATTCTCTTTTAGACAGATCCTACTGATGAGAAACGTGTTTTACCCGCAATTGCTCACGCATTTTTTCAAACACAATCGGATCGATTTGTCCTTTGTCAACTTTTCTCCATTGAACAATCAATTTCGCACTCTCTGCTGGAATGGGTTCCTGGACAACACACTCAAGAAAATCGGAATGTTTGCGACCTGTTGACACACGAGAAGTATGCCTTTCCCCTCTACTTTCAAATAGGCGAATGTTTCGACACACAGATTTTTCCAGTCCCAATTTCCCATATATATACGAAAGGTTTCATGATAGTAAATGGAGGTCTCCGATTTGTTCTGCCTCTTTTCGCATTTGACCACGACTAAATTTGTATGATGTTTTTTTTCTCTTTCAATTGTGTAAATCTTAGCTCGTGGTCAACTCTTGAAACTATAATTCAAGTCTCTTTTTCCAGATATTTGTTGAGTAGTTGTACATTTCTACTCCTCATTTGAAACTGTATATTAGCTGATGTATGGCTGCTCACATTCCATTTTTTTCACATTCATTTCCTTCCCTTTCAAGATTGTCTTTGTTATCTTTCAAATCGCCTTTCTTTCATATCCTCTGGTTTTTACTCCACTTGTAACGGAGTTATTTACAAATTGCCACTTCCAAAACCCTTGCTTCCATACTTTTTGCCGTGACTGTATGTTACGTAGAAAATGGGCATTCTGGACAACATGTTGGGCAGAATGTGTGTTGCGTAACATGTTACGCAGAATGCGTTTTTTTTTGAAAAACGTTTATTGCGTAAAATGGAGGCCAAAATTGTGAATGTTACGCAACATGTTGCGAAGAACGAGGAAAATTTTGCGTAACATGTTACGCAGAAAAAGTGCTGTGTTGCGCAACATGTTGTGCAGAATTCTGTATTTTCGAGCGGAATGTTGCACATTAAGCGGCGATTTTGTCTTTCTTTTCGTACACCAATATCCACCCCCCCCCCCAGTACCCCATTTAGGGGTTTTAAACCCTCAGCCAGTTCATTTTCATGATATACATTTATTTAGAAGAATAACAAATAACAAAAGAATACAATTCAAAATAACAATTAACAATAAAACAATTAATATAATACAAAACAACTAACAATAGAAAGGGATTAAACAAATTAAACAAACAGGTCAAACAAACAGTAAATAAAGATACATTTTAGAAGAGGTAGGACTTGCGCTAAAGTAAAAGGGGTAGAATAAGTTATGGGTAATTTACAATTTTCAATGGAAAGTGCAATGTTGAGAATGGTATGTGCAAAATATGAGGCGAAGTAAAGAGGCTTACCCTACATTTCGTCAACAAGACTAAGAAAGTGGATATACAAGAAACAGG
>JAEHOM010000508.1:0-11506 GCA_016433075.1 Hoplolaimus columbus | reverse complement strand
TTGAAGTTTTTGACTTTTATGAAGACGGAATGCCAAATACGGTTTAAGACCGTATTTTTCTTCCGAAATGTGAATTACTATTGGGTTAAGGCCCAATAGAAAGAATTCTGAAAAAATGAGAAATAAAAATGAAAAATTTGTTTTACAAGTTTTGCTGGGCTCGACGGATGTCCAAGGCCAGCTTGACTTGCGACCGGGCTCGACGTGATGTCCAAGGCCGGTTGGGATCAACCTAACTGCGCTCGACGGATGTCCAAGGGCAGACGGAATAATCCAATAAAATACTTTATTGCAAGTATCTCAAACTTGGGTAATTAAACCGGGTACTTTTTTATGCCCCCGGTTTAATTACCCCAAAAAAGTACAAAAGTACAAATTAAAGCAAAATATATGTCAAAAATAATTTGGGAAAAATGGGATGAGTGAGTGAGTGATCAATTTAAATTATTATGGCAAGGGGCAAAAAATGGGGAAAAAGCAAGGCGATGTTGGTTAAGGCCAACATGACCAATGCATAAAGGTGAATAACAAAAATGTGGGGAATGGATGAATGAATGAATAAAAATGGCTTGGGGAAGGAGATGGGCAGATAGGAGACGGGGGGAGGAATGTTGCAATTTTAAAGTGTGGTGAGGCAGAGAGAGTGGGTAGAGAAAGCAGAGAGGGGAGAAATAGTACATAGAAAAATGGGTGGAAGGGAAGAGGGTCGTTGTTGTTTGTGTCCGTCCCGTCGGAGTGGCGAAGTCGGGGCAGGGGTCCGCCGCGATGGGAAAGGAAGGAAGGAAGCCGCGGCGAGGTCGTGGAGGGGGTCCGCCAGCCGAAGAGGGGGTCCGTCAGCGTTGTGGGCGAGGGAGAACAACAGTGAGCAGCGGCGGACGGGGGAAGGGAGAGAGTGCTGAAAAGGAAGAGGGTGAGAGAAGGTTAGCTTCCTTCTCTGCTGGGCTGTTTTGGTTAAGCCAAAACAGCCCATTTTTTGACCTTTTTCTGCTTGGTTATTTTTGGTCTTAAGCGGCCAAAAATAACCAATTAATCATGAAGTCTGTTCATGACAAGTGCTGTAGTGTTTATTTTTCTCATTGGCACTCATCCGATTCCAAAAAGGCAACAGCGCCTCGAGCGATAAATGTCATCATTCATTGGTGGGTTTGTCCGAGAGAGAGAGAGAGCAAATCAAAACACCCAAAACGGGTCCATTTCCCACACAGACTTTCGGCGGGTGGCGGTTGGCGAATGACAAATACGTCACTTCCATCCGTTGCCCATCCCCATCCACCACCCACCCTCCGGCCCCATTCATCTTTGTTGTTGTGCGCCGCGTTCTCTCCCTCTCTCTCCCTGTCGAGAGGCGGCTAACCACTTGGTCGAATGGCTTCAGGCATTGTCCCATCCTTCCTCCCTCCCTCAGGCAATATGTTGTTTGGAAAGTCCCTGCGCCATCGGCGAAGAGGACGGACGGCATCAAAAAATTGCCACTTCCTCCCTCCCTTCCACGCACCCATCCTCTCCGCCACCCCATACAAATACAACTCATTCGCATTGTTCTGCACCAATTAATCTAATGTTTCACAAGTGCATTTATATGTATGTCCCCAATGGCCACCACCAAAATCGGCTGAACTATCGCTGTTTCTTCTTTACCATTGAAATATCGAAACCACCTATTCCCTAGGCACTCACATTTACGCTTAAATTGACACATAACAAAATTACCTTAGCGCTTAACATTTTTGGGCAAACTTCCGCCGGATTTTTGAAAACATGTCTCACTTGACAAGTCCGAAGGGAGGAGAATTGCGTGTCCATCCTAGCGATGTTGCAGAGGGTGCCAACGGACGCGGATGGCACGCGGTTGGTTCTTGGGCGGGGTGCTCATCCCTCCTTCCCGACATGCCCTTGGAGGGAGGAGAAGGTGTTCACAGTTCATATTCATAGCCTAAGGGCATTTGTTCCGTGGCACACGCATCCTTCGGCCACAAAAACGAGGCGATGATGGGCCAGCGATGCTAATGAGCGAAAAAAGGCGCTTCCTTCGTTCCTTTCATTGTTCGCTGAACGTAGAAAAATTTATGCCTATTTATGCCCTATTCTCTCTTCTCTCAATAACAATAACATCATTGGGAAGAATCATCGACAATTGAACAAAAATGTTTTGAGAAAGAAAATTCAAAAGTTTGAACAAAAATAATGAAAAGAATCAAGTTTCGAAAAATAGTAGTTTTAATCAAAAGAAATAATGCATTTAATTTTCAAATTTTAGTAAAAAAAAACCTCCTGCTGTATGCAATATCAGAAAGATGCTATAGAAAGAGGAGAGTGAGGAGGACTATGGTTAGTAGTAATAAGATGTAAAAAAGGAAGGGGAAAGAAAAAAGGGAGTGAATTTCGTCCCGATTCAGAATTCCTGATGAATGAGTAGTGGGTATGTGGGTGGGTAATGTGATTCCCCCTCCACTCATTCAAAAGGTTGTTGTGCTGCAAAAATGCATGAGTGAACATGAACAGCAGAGGAAGGGACGTAGAAGGAGGACACAGAGGTCACATTTTCAGGCGACTCCAGCAGGGAAATTCGCAAAAAATGCCTTCCCCTCCCTACTCCCCAAACTCCTTTGCTTTTTGATTGACTGACTGACATATCGCCACAATCACAATGCACAATTGACCAACCAACTGTCAGCTGCTGCATTGGGTGCCCGTTTTAGAAACTCCGAAAAAAGGGGGGGAGGGGAGGATTCGGGGTGATGCTAGCTTGTAATATATTTTAGCGCTCATTTCATAAGTCAGAGTATCGGCATATTTTATGACCCTATATTGTATATAGGAATATAGGTGATTGGTATTTGGTATACTGTTTATCATATGTGAATATTCAATATTCACGTAACTACATATTTTATTAGTATGCCAGTGCAGGGGAAAGGCTCTGTATTCTGTAATATATTTATCGATACTTACATTTCTTTCTATGAGACATACTGCTAATGGCTTGATCGATTTTATTTATTATACATTCTGGGTTTTAGTAGTATTGTTTCGATACACATTCACAATTATATAACATTCGGCGTACACTCTTAAAGCAAACCCAAGTTGATAATTTTTAAATTCTATACCCTTTTTTTATCTATCTACCTATGCTAACAAGGGAAGGTTCCCAGCTCATTTTTTGGATAAAGGGAAAAGGAAACAAAATTTGTTAGGGTCACTACTGCTGGCCATGTTGAGACTTGAACTCATTTATTTCGTTACCGTAACTTAATTCGCACTTTTATTGAGTGTCAGTCATGCATTCCCCACCCAACAGCTGCTGATTTGATTATCTGTCCAGC
The DNA here is from genome assembly GCA_016433075.1 of Hoplolaimus columbus. Taxonomy (NCBI): domain Eukaryota; kingdom Metazoa; phylum Nematoda; class Chromadorea; order Rhabditida; family Hoplolaimidae; genus Hoplolaimus; species Hoplolaimus columbus. The sequence continues at coordinate 8,180 of JAEHOM010000508.1, read as the reverse complement.
GGAGGGAGGGGTTACTTGGCTGGTACTTTCAGGAGGAAACTTTCCCAAAATAGAGCCATTGACCCGTCCATTCACATTCTCACTCCAACTCACTTTTTACCCATTTCCACAATGCCCCCGAACCCAAACTCAAATTTTGTGTACTTTTTCTCAAAAAGTAACAACATTTTCTTTGTTCTTCTTTCTCAGAGATCCTTCAGACTTTCCCGGAAGAAATAATGGCTCTCAAAAGCCAAAGTACCGCCACTAATAATAATAAGCGAAACACTAAAAGTAATATTCGGCGGAAAGTAAAAATAAATGGCACTCATGCGAAGAAGCGAACAGACAATGACTGTTGTCCTCATCAGTCCCACCGGCGGACGCTGTCTCGCGTTAGTAATTCTCAAGAGAACGCAAAGACACACGCAAAATTCGGCTCGTCAGACTCCCACTCCCAAGCACTTAAGAAAATAAGGAAAAATATGCGAAAACAAAAAGTTACAAAATCCCTTTTGATGACGTTTTTTTGTCAAACAACCACTTAAGTAAGGTATCATTTTTAAAACACTGATAGTTAATAGTCAACACATCAGGTCCAACCCAACCCAGACACTTTTCAAAATTTACAAGTCAGTAGTATATTATTATATCCAATACATTACAAATTACAACATATGCCGAATGTCCATTTCCGTTTTTCTATTTCTGGCAATTGCCCACACTCCCACACACTGTTATCAGCAGAAGAACTTTGATGCCCGAATTTAATTTCTTTGCCCCAAATTAATTGGACTCCCTTTTTTTATGTGTGTGTGTGTCATAGACGGAAATGCGTAGGAAATTTATTTTCCTTTGAAAGCACATTGTTGCATGCTCTGTAAATTCACAAATTCTGAGAATTTATTGTAGAAAAATGTGCTCACGTGGGTTGCCATTTATTAGTTTTTTAGAGATATGTGCCAAGGGTATGTTTTGCATATGTCTTTTATTTATCATAATATGCATTTATTTAAAAATTTTACATCTTTCAGAAAAAATTCGAAAGTTCAAAATTTGTAAATTGCCTAATTTAATAATATGGAAATACTGGGCTCGCCAGGGGATGCCTTGCCCACCGTACTCACCACCTTGATGGCATCGACCTCGACAACAACGCCGTCACCATCGACCAGCTTCTTCACGGAAACGAATGCCTTGAACTTCAGCAACAGCAGCATCAGCAACGCAACAGTTCCAGCAGATGACCCGTGCCTTTATGCGGTTGGAGTTCAAAAAAAACAATTAAAATGAAAACGAATTCAAATTAAATTCAGGAGCCTCCGCTGACCACACTCCGCTTTTGGGTGGTCTCCGTGTTCGGTATTTGTTTTAGATTTTGACCTCTGATTTTGCCGATAATAAAAGATTTTAAGGCACAGCAATTGCATTGTGCAGTATTGTGGAGAACATGTTCTTCTCATACCTTTTTGCTACAAGGTACAAAGGAACCAATTAGGCACCAATTTTAATAAATTCAAAAATTAAAAAAATCAGAAAACATCACCGGACCACCTTCAACATGTACATGATGTTCATCTCGCTGTTCGACATCTTCATCAGTGTCTCCTACATCCTCATCCAGTCCATGAACGTGCTGATGGACTTCCTCCATTCACTGATACTCTTCCGCATATGGTCAGTGAGCATTCTTGCGCATTAAGCCCAATGGGCAATAAAAAATCTTTTTTGTTTTAAGCTTAAATTATATTTCTAAAATATTAATTTCCAAATGTGTTTGTTGAATTATTTCATTTTTTTCAATTCTGACCTTCTTCAGGCACATTTACATGGTCCCATTTCTGACAATCTCACACTGCGCAATCACTTCCGGATCATTCCTTATGTAATAATTTCGCGTTTTTTTTTAAATTTAAATTCAAATCCAAAACGCCAAACAGACTTGCTGCCACAATTGAGCGTTATCTGCTGACCGCCAACTCAAAATACATTCGGTGGGTGCAGCGGAATCGCCGCTACATCATCCTGTTCGCCATTCTGATGGGCATTCTGTCCAAAGTGACCATCTGCTTGGAGTTCAAAGTAATTTGTTATCGCAAATTATTTTTAACCTTTTATTTTACAGTTTTACTGAGATTTTTGTTCAGATTTCTTACAAAGAAGAATGCGCGAACACTATGAACGAGATTGACATCACTTTTGCCGACTTTGTGTTCGGCACTAACTATCACTTGGTAACCAGCGATTTGATCAATCAATTTTTAATGCATTTTTTAGTATTGGCGCTTCTATTATCGCAATTTTGTGACCATTTTCTTCCCTTTTTTCACTCTTTTGATGTAAGTTCTTCGATCATTTTTACAGCTTTTTGTTTCTGAAATTCTCCAAATTTCAGCCTAAACTCAAAGATAATCACTGTGTTAGCCAAGTATGAGAAGGAAAACTACAAGTTCCAGATGCTGCAGTCGGCCACAGCAACCGCCAAACAGATAAAGCGCAAAGTGAAAAATTATTTGTTGCTTCAAAAACATTTTGTTTTATTAAAAAATATTTTCAGAAAGTGACGAGGGCAGCGACCGTAACGACCATTCTGGTCACCGGCTCCTATCTGGTGGCGAACATCATAAGTGTGGCGCTGACCACTTGGGAGCACATCGACAAGGCGTCTTTGGTCGGCGATTACATCCAGTGAGTGGGCAAATTCTTAGAAAAATTTTCAGAATTTTGGCAATTTTTCCAAATTTAATTGCATATTTTTTGGTTACCTGTTTAACCCGTCCTTCAGAATCTACTTCATCTCCATTGATCTCTCCTCATTGCTCACCGTCTGTTCCTGCGCATTCCGACCCCTGATCTACCTGATCTGCCAGCCGGGACTGCGCAAAGAGGTGTTCTACCTGTTGAAATGCCTGTTCCGCATCAATCACGATGCGTACGACCCGCAGAACACTCAGTTTACGAAGTCTGCCTTCGAACCCATGTTCAACTCGGTAATTCATTGAGCTTATCAAAATTATAAATCTTAAAAGCATATAGCAGCCACAAAGTATATCAAAAATAGCCAAACTCATACCTATATCTCGATCCAAAAATTTGAGATATGTGATGACAGATCAAGATTTAGATCAGTCTGAGATTAACACAAATTGATATAGACATATGGACAAAGCTAAACAATGAATAAACTTTAACATTATTTTTGTTTGTTTGAAGGCCGAGTTGTCGAGTTGCATGCAACCGAGTCCGGCGTCACCTGAGGCCGGCGCCTTTCTTTTCGACAGCGGACATTGTTCGCCCGTTATGCCAAGGCCCAAAGAGCTTTGCACGGACAACATGCTGAAGCAAGCTCTGCTGATGAACCACCACCACCACAACAACAACATGAACAACAACCACAACTGCTGGAGCAACAACGCAACTCCAACGGACAAGAACAACAATACGAACAACAACCGAAGGACCAGTCTGGCGGTGATGGTCAGCGAGCCGGGCCGGAAGCATCGCCGGAGGGTGAAGGTGGTCCAACAGCAGCCGGTGGGCAAGCCAGGCCCAGCCGCCTCCCCGCCTTCCGGCGACGATGTGAAAAACTATCGTCGCCTCAGGGCATGCAGTAACGGATCGGCGCCCAGTGAGTTGCTCAGGAGCATTCTGTTCGCCGCTGGAGGCGATGAAACGCACTTGTGAACGGACGGCTTCGATAAAAGTCGGATCCATTTTTGTGTGATCAAATCAGATAAGTAGGGGACTGCTTGTGAATAATTTTTGCTGAAGCAACATGAATTTGTTGTTTAGTCTTCTTAAAAGTGAGTCCACTATTTCGTTCATTATCGGTTCAGAGACACCCTTTGGCCATTATAATTGAGCTATGATGCATTTTATTATTGTGATGCCAAATTTTGCATATTTCTTTTACGTATGTACATAAATCACTTCTCTGTTGTGGGAGGAGGATAAAAGTTTTGTACAGAAATGTAAAATGGGTTTGGTGTAAAAGTGGAGAATTTTTCAGAAGCTTCGTGTTTGATCGAGGTACGAACATTTATAGACTGGTACGAGAACGAGGTACGAAGGATCCAAAATTGTCAGTAATCATTGCTTGTTGTTATAAGACGTTTTGTACAGACTGACGATGCATAATAATAACAAAAAGCAAATATATTGACTTCGGTGCACAGCTGGCCTCCATACATACATATTCCCCCACTCCTCGACTGCTCTGCTCCTCCATCTCTCATCAGCATCATCACCATTCACCAATATCATCTAATTCACTCACCACCGTCACAACCAATCACAGTCACACAAAGACACACATGTCCCAAACAAGCATCCAACTTCTGCCACACAACAGTGATTTCATCATCACCACAACAAACTCCTTTTGTCCCACTTCCCCGACCGACGGACATGCCCTTTTGTATTCGCATTCGCACCACTGGCACTTGTGCTCGCTGCCCATCACTCTCCTGTCACTTGAAGGATCATTTCTTATTTGTGTTTTGATGCCGCATATCATCTATGTATCTACCCATCTCCGCAATGCATATTTTTATTTCCATTTGTTTGGTATAAAGGTAGTTTGAAAGTGTGGTTGCCCAATTGGATAATGCTTGATTTGGAATTAGTTTAGGGTGCAGAATTAATTATGTTTTGTGTGAATAACCTGCCTGCCTGTTTAAATTGTGTTATATGGTGCCCATTCAAAAAGAGTGGTTAAATCTTTAATAAGTTTTGTTCAGCTTTGATCTCTGCTGCTGTTGCTCATTTTGTTCTCTTTGATTTGCTAACGACAAAAAATGGACCGCACCACTGCTTTGGCCGAGGACGCTTCATGGTTGCTTGTGGACGCTTCGTCCAACGTCACTTCATGGACGCACGAGAGAGCGATTCGTGAACAGAACAAATCTCTGCGACGCATCTACGAGGAGGTAAGCCATTGAAAAATAGTAGGCAGTTTCACTTTCAACTTTAATTCACAGTTAATAACCAAGGAATCTACCTAGCTGCACAATTTTTATCAGTTTCCAAAATATCAGTTTGGCAAGAAAAAATTGTTGCCTTATTAATGTGTTTAAGGATGTTAGAGAATAAGCAAATACATGAATTAATACAATCTGTGTTGAACATTTAAACAGGCGCACATGGACTATGGACGTGATGTTGTCCCCGGTCCAGATGCAATGACAGATTTGGCCAAGCGTGTGTCAGTGGCTGTGAACTTGTGCAAGGATCGAGTGACGAATGTGATGAAGCAAATGAAGGCTTCAAAACAGATGGATCTGTGCTTTTTGATGGATGTGACCGGAAGCATGAGTCCACACATCGCTGGTGTCAAGAATTCCATCCGTGAAATTGTGGAATCGCTCACTCCTGCGACCACTGCAGGACGTTCAGTCCGTTTTTCCGTCAATCGTTAAGCAGGTTGGTAGTCTGTCCACATTTTAGATTCGCTTGGCCTTTGTTGGCTATCGTGATTTTTGCGATTCGAAGCAGTTTGAAGTGTTGGATTTCACGCAATCGGTCGACGAGTTTCACAGCTTTTGTGCCAAAATGGTCGCTTCTGGAGGTGGAGATCATCCTGAGGATGTGTTTGGTGGCTTAGCAAAATCCATCGAGCTCAGCTGGCGCACCGATGGGTCCACCCGACTGCTCTTCCATATTGCAGATTGTCCATGCCATGGGGAGCAATATCACAACCTTGTTGGCGACACGTACCCATCTGGTGACCCAAAAGGTCGTTCACTCCAGGCAATGATGAACCAGTTGTTGGACAAAAGGATCCGTTACTGCTTCGGCAAGATCACCGACCACACTGACATAATGGTGGCTAAGCTCATGGAACTGTACGGCGAGGACATGATGGTCTGCAACGTGATGGATGCCAACCTGGAGCCTGTTTCAATTCCGTCGTTTCATCGTATCGTTGATACGATTTTTATATTCGTCGTATCCCACATTTCGGTTTCAATAAAAATCGTATGCCGCGTACGATTTATCGTATCAATTCGTCGTATGTCGGTTTCAATTCCATCAAGTGTCGTATCTACGATACGATGAGCACATCGTATGATAAATCGTCTGCGGCAGACGATTTTTTATACGATTATCGTGAAGAGGGTTTCAATTAAAAAGGCGTCGAATCGTTGATACGACGTGTTCGCTTGCGGATACGACGTATTTTCTCGAGAAAAATTCCACCGAGAAGTTGCCGTCGTACGTAGGAGAAAATTAATTAAAAATCAGAAAAAAATCCTAAAATTATAAAATCAAGCATATTATGTAGATCCAACATTTCTCTATCGAATGATATTAATTTTATAACCCATAAACATATTTAGATATTTTTAAATATTTTTTTGATTAGGTGACCCAAAATGCATTTTTGGAGTAAAAAAGTCGTCGTCGTATGTAGAAAAAAAAATATTTAAAAAAATCAAATAAACTTTAAAAATGAGAAATCAATTAAATTTTGTTAGAAAAAACATTTTTTCTATCGAATGATGTTAATTTTTTGAGATAATTCCATATTTACATTTTTACATTTTTAATAAAAATGTGCAACCTTCGTGGCATATAAAAATAGTTTAGAAATCATTAAAAATTTAGCTGCATTCCCAGCAGCTGCAGTGCTGTTATCCACTTGTTGGTGGAGGTCTTCGACGCCTATTCATTTAATCTTTGAGTATTTTCTTCTTTCTCCAACAAGGGCATTGTGAAGCATACGGCAGGGAGATAATTCTGGAACTTTCATTTCGGGATTCCATGTTTTTTGTTGATCCGTATTTCATTTTTCGTATTCTGCTTGTCCGAATTGTTCCAGCTGACCAGCGACAACTTGATCTCACCCTCGCAAAAAAAATGCAGTGGCGAATATGGGTACTTATTAGCTCTAGCATTTTTTACATTTGTAAAATGGAATGAAATGAGAATTGTTGGCAAGAAATGTAAAGCACCTTCTGATGAATCACTTTATAAAGGCAAAGGATGGGATCGCTCTCGATTGAATACGAAAATAACATTTGAAAAAATTTGTGCAGACTTTTCCGCCAGATCAATATCATCCTCAACTCATTTACCCTCAATTTTTAGGGAGAAACAATTTTCGGAAAACTCATTTACCCTCAATTTTTAGGGAGAAACAATTTTCGGAAAATAAAAAATATTTTCGCTTTAAAGGTAAATTTTTTAATGCATTATAGAAAATCTATAGTTTTTTAACCGATAAAATTTGTTTTTTTTAATCGGCCGAGAAAATTCGGTCCAAAACGGGACGATCCGGAAATTCTCGGCTCGTTTTCGCCTTCCCTCTCACCTTCACTCTCAATACCTTGTTTTTTGAGTACTTTTCTTTTTGCCTCCCCCTCCTCAAACATTTTACCGAGCTTAACATGTTAGGCATGTTACAGACATGTCAAATAATATTTTTAGACTATCTTTGTTAAATTCATACGAATAATGTCTAAGAATTACATTCCAAACATCTCAATCTTGGTAAGACGTTTGGGGTGGGGGCAGCAAAACATAAAAAGGTCTCATACCGAGAATTTCTACCAACGATTTATTGATAAAAATTTTAAATTTTACCAAAGCAAATTCTTTCTTTTTTACATAAGAAAAAAAACATAAAAGTTTTTTTTGTTGATTTTATAGAGGTGGGATTTAGAGGTGGGATTTTAGAGGTGGGATTTTATAGATTTCATCACAGCAAATTGCAAAATTTTCTTTTCGCTAGAGACATTTTGGCAAATCAATTTTTGTGAAAAGCATCAAAATTTGAAAACAACGGATGATGCAGTCATAAATCACAGCTGACGTCACAATTTCCCATCACGGATCAATCACATGCCGTCAGAGAATTTCACGTGCTTCAACTCATACCAAGGCGTGGTTTGCTCAACATACAGCGTGATCACGTCCCAGTGCTCAACGGGCTCGCTGCTGGCCTTCTCCAGTTCAACATCGCCAAACAGTGCGTTGTTCTTATTTTTCACAGTGAAGCGGTAAATGTAAGGCTAAAAATGGAGTGAACGCAAAAATAAATTTACATATTATCACATCGATTATTTTTTTTTGTATTTGTTGCGTAATTATGTTCTCCTCCGACAAATAAAAATTCATCAATATTTATTGAATGAAAAATTTTAATAATTTTTTAAAATAAAATTAAAATGGAATGAATCTAATGCTGTCTCTTATAAACA
>JAEHOM010000507.1:0-11510 GCA_016433075.1 Hoplolaimus columbus | reverse complement strand
TCTTTCTTTTTCTCCTCTATCTCCAGCCTCTTTTCCCACTCTATGCTCTCTTTATTAAACGGCAAAGCAAAGGAAAGGTGAGCCGCTGTGTTTAGGGGTTTTCGAGGGTGTCCGAATCTGACGGACACCCTCGAATCTGACGTTCCGAATCTTACGTTAGATTTGACCTGACGTCACGTTAAACCCAACTTTCGCACGAGATCATGTCACGTCAAAAAGTTCAAATGTCAAAAATGCGAATTTTTGCGTAAAAATCGATATCACGGAGTCTTCGATGGTGCTGATACTGATATGATAATGAATCCGTGTTTAGTTTTCCGAATTGCTAAGGTTAATTCCCCGAAAACCAGAATTTTTTGAAATTTCAGTTTTTTCGAATTTACGAATACCTAACCTTGGCAAATCGAAAAAAAATTGACTTATTTTCTTAAAGAATTTGACTAAAATTTTCAAAATTTTTCCGGCGGCGTCTGTCGGCACCGCCGTTCGCTCCCTAACATAAAATAATGTTTTAAACTAACGTTTATTCGAAAAATTTGAATGGTGTCGAAATTGAGCTGCAAGAATGCTCAACGCTACTACTGACCATTTCGGCCATTCCGAAATTCGGCGAGGGTTCCATTTCGGCGAGGGTTCAAAAGAAATTTTGGCGCGACCCAGGCAAACCCGCGGATTTTTAATAAAACACGTGTTTTACGACACGTACGTGCGGCCACGAACGTGTTTTATTAAAAATCCGCGGGTTTGCCTGGGTCTACGCTGTCCGTCCACATAGGTGTTTTTCAAAAACACCCACTATCTCAGTAGCGCCGAAATTTTTACATAACTGAAAACAATCTGAAACGAAAAGAAAAACAGTGATGAAACGAGTTAGAGAGAGATAAAACAATCTATATCTCTAACTTTGCTCTGCATTTCTCTGTTGGCATTCTGCGTTAACTTTCGTTCCATGTTAGTTTTCTAAAAGGCTTTTGAGCCCTCGCCGAAATGGCACATCCATCATTAACAATTCATTGCTGAAAAAGAAAGTTTCGAATGAAAAATACAGTTGAATAAAAAATTTTGAAATATTTGGAATCGGAACTGAAAAACCTCAGGAACCGGAACCGCTGGAACCGAAAAATTTTCGGAACCGTTTGTTTGGAACCTGAACCGATGGAACCGAAAAAAATGTGAAACCGTTTGGAACCGGAACCGCTGGAACCGGAAAATTTTCGGAACCGGTGGAACCGAAAAAAAATTGGAACCGGGACAACACTAGGCAAGTAGTACACGCGCGTACGCACAACTAATTTCCTTAAGAGAATTGCTAAAATTCGTCAAAATTTGTTTGCCCTCCGCACCCCCAATATTTCCAAAAACTTAACTTTTTAAGCCAAAAAGACCAAAAATTGCCTTTTTCGGGTGGAAAAATGCTTTTTTTTGTCAAAAGAATGTTAACTCCTCGCGCCGAAGGCGCTAGGAAAATTTAAAGTATGGTACTGCTCATACTGCTCACAATCAGCATGGGTTCCCCCTCCCCATCCCAAAATCTACGTCTCTGCAATTTATCAAGACTATTAGAATATTTGTGAATTTAAATGTTTGAAGAAAGCAATTTTCTACACTTAAGATAAGGCAAAAGCACTATCGATAGCCAAGCGAACATGATCGCTGCATCGCGACAACTGGTCGGGGCCAACACTGGAAGCGGCAGATGGAAGAAAAATGCATTTGACCGACGCCATGAACAGTGGCAGCATTTTGGCAAGCCTCAGCTGACTGTAGGGAATACCAAAAGGGACATGGAGCCTCAGCAGCCAACTACTGCTCGATGTGTGCTGCTGGAACAAAGAAGTCAGCAGCGGCAGAGTCCGATGTGGGGCACATACCATCAACAACAGCAGGGACCACACAGGCTTAGGGACCCTGCGCAGGATTTGAGGTCTGTCATTGCTGAACCGTCAAAAAGACAAGTTATCTACATTGCCATATGACCTATTTATGTACCGGACCAAGGTCATATGAACTTATTTTTAGCAAATTAGTAGTAAATATAGAAAATGTGCCTAAAACGGGGGAAATTGCGCTTTGTAAAAGGGCAATCATTTTCTGGTAATATATGGACTGACCCCGCTCAGAACTGGGCGAAAATGGTACCAATCGATTCCTCTCATCGAGCTGATGAGCACGAATATCCCCACCTTTTCGCGCGCAACTGAGGAAAGTCAAAAGTTACAGTTACAAAGTTACAACCTTAGGAAAATTGAAACGTGGTTACTATTTTACCAAATTGCTGATATTTCAGCTCAGTTTTTTTACATTTTTATGCATTAACGGGATAATTAACGGGGCATTAACGGGATGCATTAACGGGACAATGCATTTTGCGACAAAATGTTATCAAATGCATCTGATTTCTTTTGATTACTATTTAAAAAATATATATGACTATTTAAAATGATTACTATTTAACAAAATAGTCAAAAAAAGTTAAATTTATTACTATTTCGTAAAAATAGTAACATTAAATTAATTTCATTTACTATTGTTTAGGTTTGGCTTCCTATGCTTAGGCTCTAAGCTTAGGCTTCAATTGAGGTTTAAGCCTCACTGTCAGTTTGCTAGGTCGTTCCATAATTAGGTCCTCTTTTTATTTTTGCAAATTTTTTCTAAGTTTTTTTAAAGAAACCCTAGCATATTTGGTACCATTGTGTAGCCCTGGAGTCCTCTTTTAAATACCGTTTTACTTTTTGTTTCTATATCTTTTTTAAAAAAGTTATAACCGATTTTGTCAGCTAGAGTCGGTTTTCAATTTACAAGGGAAAGGCCGAAAAACCATTTTGGACCAATCAAATCACCATGGTTGGTTTGAAAACACAAGCACTACGGCTCAAGATGAGCACGAATATACAATTATTTTTCGAATCCATGTTTTTAAGGAGTTTTAAAACAAGCGAAAAAGGGCCAAAAATCCGTAATGATGGGAAAATTTTTTGACACGATGGTACCAAATGTGCTAGGGTTTCTTCAAAGAACTTTGAAAAAGTTTGCAAAAATAAAAAGAGGACATAATTATGGAACGACTGGCCTCACATCAGCTTATTAGGCTTAAGCCTCAGCTTTTTGCCTTTCTTAGGCTTAGGCTCTAAGCTTAGGCTTAAACTCAGCTTAGGCTTGCCTTTCCTAGGCTTAGACTTTAGGTTTTTGGCTTCAGCTAGTTTTTGGCTTTTTTTATTTTTACCTTTCTTCTGCACACTGTTGGGTGGTGTTGGTTACTGTCGGTTTCGGTTGTTTTTGAGTGAAAATGAATAATCGGCATACATTTATATTCTATATCTTTAAAAAGAATGAAGCAAATTACTTCACTATTTTGTTGAAATAGATAAAATAGCGCATTATAATAAAATTAGGTTTGTCAAAATAGTAACCACGTTTCACAATTTTCATGAGGTTGTTTTTGATTTTCTTTGGTTGCGAGCGAAAAGGTTGGGATATTCATGCTCAGCTCGACGAGAGGGTTCGATTGGTACCATTTTCGCCCAGATCTGAGCGGGGTCAGTCTACCCGTATATTATCCATTTTCTATGTTTGATAGTCTTCATTTTATTGTTTCTCCTTTTAAATTTTTCGGAATTTATTAGCTTTTATTCTGAGAGAACTATGGTATACCTACATACACTAATTATCAAGCCCGCTTGTACTTAATAAGTCATTTTTAGGCCTTTATGTGGGATTTAATGGGGCGGCCCTAGTCCCTGCATATCTGTTGGCACCTCACATCTCATTCCCTGTACAAAAACATGTTTCTGCCCCACGCGCCACTGAACGGCTGCACTTGGCTGGAAAGCTAAATTTAAAAAACCAAGGACTAATTAAACCTTTTTGAAAAGTTTTTGAACAGTTTTAGGGGTGAAATATAAAAGCGGAGCTGAAAGATGGGGGCTGAAATACGGTGAATCCTACCTGTTTTATATTTTTCAGGATGGTACAAAGAGATTTGAGGCGGATACTTTTTGAGGAATACACAGAGGTACTTTAACATTCAACAATATATATCCAAAATAAGCTGTACGCATCCCAAATCCTTAATTAACATAAGTTTCTTTAAACTACATTCTAAAAATTGAAATCATCGAACAATAAACAGAATTGTCTTTGTCGCATCATGCTTTTATGGGATATAGATTGGTGTATAGATAAATAGAAGTATGATTTTTTGAATTTATGATAAATTATCGCTACGAATTTTCTGTTTTTATTGGCTGATTGATTTTCTATATTTTTTATTTTAATAGACCAGGGAACTGGATACTATACTCGAGTGGGCCAAACAAATCCGGGAGAATGGAATAAATGCGACTCCGCTGATGGATCTGATCGATAGACTGTGTTATGCTCCTCTACAAAACAAAAGCCTTATCCCACCACTATATCTTGCGTAAGTGAATGATTAAATAACAGTCTAATTGGTTGAGCGAAACAAAGTTCTAATTAAAAAAAAACAGTTTAATAAGCATTTCTTGTTTTTTTGTTTTATGCTTTTTTTGTTTCTTTACTGATCTCGTTCTATTTCTAAACTAAATATGTTAAATATTAATGATACAGTGATGGGAAATAATAAATGATGTTTTCAGGTTTCTTCGTTCAACTGAATCAATTCCGTACATGGATCGAGTCGAACTTTTATTTCCGGTTATCTTACATGCTTTCAAGGTAAATCTTTCATTCAACATCGACCAGACAAAGAAAAAAAATTTGATCGCACCCATATATCCCGAAAAAGGGTGAATTCAATGAATGTTGGGGAAAGGCGGGGGGGGGGTGATGTAGAGGAAAAAGCTGAGAAGAAAAAAAGAATTTAGGCAGCTTATCCTATACAAGGGCGTGATTCCCGCGAGTGTCTTAGGCTGATCCCACCGTCCAGGGAGTGATTTAAGGGCGGGATACACGGGGTACGTAGTACGTAGTACGTACCCCTCCCCTCCCAAGGCCGAAAAGAAAAATTTTTCGGCGGCCTGTGAGAAAAAAAATTCGAAAAATTTCGTTTAAATTATCAAAATTTGATCAATTTTCTTACCAGAGACTAAAATACCAGAAATTTTCCCAGGCGGCGCTTGTCGGCACCGCCGGCACCCCACCCTCCCCCCAAAAAAAACTAAAAAGTTTAATCTCCCTATTAAATATTAAAAAGGACAAAATTGACTTTTTATTAGCCTAAAAATGCATTCTGTCTAAAAAATGTTTTTTTAAGTGAAAATTTTTGACGAAAATTTTATCGAAAATTTTGGGTCCATACCATTGGGTACCCTCTCTCAGACCAAAATCCTAGATCCGTCCCTGTCATTGTCTCCCCATGAAATAAATCAGTTTCCGTAAAAATACCCCCGGTGGTGTCCATAAACTAAATTTGTTTTTTTTTTACCTAAAAATGCTTTTATGTTTAAAAATATTTGTTTTTAAAATTTTATAACATTCCTTGTAAAAATGCACTTTTCTATCGAAATGAATGCATTTTTTTATTGAAATGTTTTTTGGTTCCAAAATATGCCGATTTTTCGCAAAAGAGTGCGGACAATTCTTTCCAGCCTATTCTATTATCCTTGTTGCATCTTTGATTTAGCTGACCATTTTATTCGAATTTCACACATGTATAAATGTTTATTTTATACATTTAAAAACCAATATAAGGAACAATAATAATATTTATGTGAAGAAAATGATTAACGAATTTTGATCAGATCCATATATCCCGAAAAAGGGCGAGTTCTTTCAACATATTGGAAGTCTCTAACCTCCTCTCAAAGTATAACATATTTTTAGGCTAAACCCTTCATATATGTTTGGAATCTCCTCGGACTGCGGGCCCTTCTGTTGCCCGAAAAGCGGCGACTTTAAATCTTTAGGAATGTTCTTGGCTTCTTTGATTTGCATTTATTTATGAAATTTACTTTTTCCAGTCCGATGATGTTTTGGCTTCCGTAGAATCTCTCTCCCAGCAAATAAACAAATACCTTTCTCAGTATAACTCACCAGGTATACATAATCATTGACAATGCATTCAGAGGATGGTAATTTTTAGATAGAACTGGTGCGCTCCATAATCATATAAAGTTGCACTTTTCCCAATTTATGCTTCTTAATGAGAAAAGGGAAAAAATCATTGTGCGGGTCGCAGAATCCCTGCGCCGAAGCGGCATTTATGCAACTCCATCGGTGGATTTTGTCGAGGTATATATATAGTATACAGCTATACAGGCCCGTAACCGGGGGAATTCCCCCCGAACCATACATGTACACGTGGGGTAGCGTGGATTGGGGGTCAACTCGTCAACGGAGGAGGTCTCATTCGCCATTCGCAGAGGGGTCCAAACAGCAGGGACGTACCGAGTACGGAGCATTGGGGGACACGTGTAACCCCCTTCATTCGGCCATGCCCTATTGAAATGCCCCCCCCCATTCAGACTCAGGTGGAGACACCATATTGTAAATTTGGTAAAATTTTTTCCTTACCAGAAATGTAAAATACCACAATTTTCCACGGCGGCACCCCCTCCCCCCAAAAAACCTAAAAAGTTCAATTTCTCTATCCAAAAGAGCAAAAGTGACTTTTCTTTGGCCTAAAAATGCATTTTATTTGACCTAAAAATGCATTTATTATTTAAAAATTTTCTTACAATTTTCGCCGCGCCGGAGGCGCGGCGAAAATTTTGGGCCCTTCGCCATGGGTGCCCCCATCCCAAAATCCTGGGTACGTCCATGGTCCGAAAGTCATTCGCAGGGATCGAAAGATTGTTAAGCAAAAATGCAATAAAAACCAAAAATTAAAAAAATTTTCGCCGCGGCGCTTAAATTTCCTTAACAAAGTCAATACGAAATTCTAGAAATTTTCCTAACGGATCCTAACGGCACTGCCAGCACTTTAAAATGGCCAATCAATCCAAAAAATTTCCTGGCTGCGCCTCTCAGCGCCACCGGACCCCCAAAATATTCAATTTCGCGGCATTGTGCGGCATATTCTAATGCGTATTTGCTCACTTGAACCAATAGGCCACCAAGAGAGAGGAATCGGAAATCTTCCCATTTTAAACACTATTTGACGAAATCTATTTTTATCTAATTGTTCTTTAGTTGCGGAAAGTGCAAGCTGAAGCTTCTAGGAAAAATCAACCTATTAATTTGTCCTATCATCGCAATATTGCTTTGAAAGCATACAAAGCATTTATGGAGGACGAGAACGAGCGAAAATTGTTCAAGGACCGATGGCACATTTACTTTCCATGGATGCTGCAACAACTTCGTGAAAAAAACGTATGTTTACTCCATACCAAACTGCAATCTTTTAATTAATAAGTCAAGATAAAAATTCCTGGCAATGGTATAAATAGACAAGGGGGATCAGTTCAGATTTTGCGCGGACTCTACAAATTTTCGCATTTTATTGTTTTGCAGACAAATTTATTCCTCTGCGTGCACGAGGCGAGATGAAGGAGATACTGGTCTTTGCTCCCTCCAATAGTGTGAGTAAAGACCGGTTTAGGGCAGATCTTCTTCTTTCTCTTTTATTTTGCCTTTCGATCCCCGATCAGCTTGCCTTGGACAGCTATTGTTTTCAGTAATATGAAATAAATTAGCATAAACATAACTAATGTAGATGAAGAGATTGGTTAAATAAAGCTTTGTTATATAACTGGATATTCGGCCATTCCATTCATTTTTTCTTTCCCTCGTTCAACTCCCGGCCCCTTTTTTCCTCTTTTTCGTTTGACACCATACTTGTATGCACATGATTATCACTATATACAGCAGTAGCTATTAAGCATTTTTTATCATTTACTTTAACAATTTAGTCATCCAATCGGGCCACTGTTGTTTTGCGTCTGATTCAGCTCCATTCGAGTCATCCAGCTGATGTGCCCAATTTTATGTTGGATTCTTTACGAAGCGCATTACCATCTGTCTTCTACTACTTCTGTGATAAGCGGGATTTCCGAGCAGCCGACCTTATATGGGAATTTGGGTAATTAATTATAATTTTTAACACTGGTTTACTCTTCTTTTTGTATAATAATTTTTATGGTGTTCATTCGATTTACAGTTGAAAAAGATTTACTCAACAAAAAGATAATTATTCGCGAAAAAATTATACCAACCCCTCCATTAGTAATTATTTTACATTCACACCTAAATGTTACGAAGGTGACGGAACCCAGAATCCAATCAAACACGTGTCGGTTAACGGGAGATTTGAGCATTAGAGTTTATGTAACATTAAATCGAACTATTCATCAATCAGTTAACGATAATGACGAGTACAGTTTTCTTTTCTCTGCTACATTTTTTCTATTTTATTTATTTTTTATTTCAATTGTGAGTGTAAATTGTTTAAGCTAATTGTTTAAGCTCGAACATGCAATCTAACCCATTCGATGCCAATATGATCAAAAGGAATCTGAATCCCATTTGTATCCAGCTGTTTGCACTTCATCTTTGGACTTGTAGAAAAAAGATGACTGCTAGATCCTTATTGCGTTTTCGTTTCCTAAGACAAACACTGAATCAGAGTAAGTAATACAATTACAATTATACATTCGAATGTTTAGGTTCTAAACATCTAACTTGTAAGCTTTCTAAGGTTCTATCATCGTTTTTTCTTAAATGGTTTTTCCCAGTTACCTTTTGACTATTTTAAATTTTTGCCGTCAATATTGGTCTCTGGAAAAAGGATTGGCTCGCATTATATATTTGTTTATTTTTGCCTTTTTAGTTATTCATTGTTAAGAATTATTCTGAATTTTGAATAGGCATAGTCACAGTGGCGGATCTAGGGTTTTGGTTTGGAGAGAGTACCCAAGGTGGGTGCCCAAAATTTTCGCTAAAATCAAATTGATCAAATATTGACCATTTTAAACGAAATAATTTCGAATTTTCTTCCTTTTCCTCCCTTGGCCGCCGAAAAATTTTTTTTATCGTTTGGAGCGGGTACGTACCCCGCGTATCCCCTCCCTAAATCAGGGACGGATCTAGGATTTTGGTTGGGGAAGGGGGGTACCCATGGTAGTGACTCAAAAGGTGAAAATTTTTTGCGAAAATTGACATTTTTTTAGACCAAAAAAGGCATTTTTCAGCCAAAAAAAATGCATTTTCAGGTCAAGGAAAAGTTAATTTTGTTTTTTGAATAGGAAATTGAACTTTTTTAGGTTTTTGGGGGTGCCGATAGGCGCCGCCGGGGAAAATTTTTGGTATTTTAGACCATTTCTGGTAAGTAAATTGATAAATTTAGACCAATTTTAAACGAAATTTAATGAATTTTTTTCCCTTTTTCTCCTCCGAACGCCGAAATTTTTTTTTATTTTTTTCCGTTGGGGGGGGGATACGTACTCCGTGTACCCCACCTTGGTTTCAATCAACATTAAAATTATTATATTTGTTTATTTATCTTGTTGAACCAGCAGATGACAAGGACAGTACAAAATTAAATGAAATGCTGCGAGAAATAAATGACTTGAACGTGTGTTATCGACAAATTGTGCTTGAGTATGTTGTTTTGTTTCTGATGGGTTTTATATAATTTAAATATTGTATTTTATTCTATCATAAAATTTATATCTGTTTTTATTTATCATTCGTTTCAGAACTCCTGTAAGTGACCAGACTCGGGATCAGTGTCATCAAATCTTCACTAAAGCAATTCGAGACAAAATTGATACGAAAGCATGGGAAGTAAAAAAATACATTGTCAAAATGTTGGAGATTTTATACAACGACGTTAGAATGAAGGAGGAGCGTGATAGCGAAGAAACAACAAACCTGGACAGAGTTAATGAAGGTAGGTCAAAAATTTCTCACTTGTCAGTTTAGATTTACTGTATTAATAAAATTGGTATGTAATAATTCTTCGATACAAAAAGTTGAATTTCCGGACTGATTTTTTACTGAAGAATGGATAAAAATGCTAAAAATTGATGTCTTTTTTTGGAAGCAATTAAAAGCAATTAAATTTTTTGGAAGCAATTAAAAAACGTGTAAAAAATGACCTTTGATTTTTCTATCTAAAGAATTTGTAAGAAAGTTTTCCTTTGAGTATGAGGGACCCTTTCTTTTTTCGCATCTTCTATTGTTATGGGATAGGCCAGCTTCTGCTTTTCAATGCATATGAATTTTATGCTTATAGTGCTCAACTGCATCGAAGGAATAGCCCGACGTCCGGACGTGAGAAAAGAATATTTAGAACAGGTGTTGAAAGGTCAACGACGGAATGATGGTGTTAGAACAAATAGGACAAAAGAAGACAGCGATGAAGGCAGAAGAACGGATAGACAATATGGTGAGATGGAAGAAGAGAAGAAAATGGAAGTAGAGATGGTGCATCAATGAATTGTCATTTTAATTAGGTTTTAGAAATGTCTTAAAAACGTATAGTTTGTTTTGAAACTATTATTGCCAATAAAGTTGTTCACACCCTATGCCATATGATGAGATTGTTGTTGTTGCTGACCACTTCCAACTTAAACTTCTCTAAATATCATCGTATTTAGAAAGTTTCCTTCAGATAATCTGCAAACTCTTGCCACATTTTTTTAAAGGTTTGAATGTAAGCATTCTTGATATGAATGCCCGAAAAATGGATTTCTCATCAAAACAACCTCTTCACTCTTCGGCGTGCTTCACTAGCCATCGGCTTAGGGATTTGCCGACTTTTCATTGCCGCTGCTTATTGTTAGTTGAGGTATGAAATTTATTCTTTGAATATGGAATTCCAAGATTATTCGCAGTTCCGAGATTTTAGGCTTCAAATTTATGTTAAGGTGTCTCTGAATTTTTTGAACAAATTAGGTGAGTGCGCTACGTTTCACCCCCACCGTTTCACCACCACCGGTTCACCCCTACCGTTTCACCCAGCACGTTTCACCCCCACCATGAACAAAAAAATCAATTCACAGGACACAAGCAAAAAATTAAAAAAAACAATAGTAAAAAGCAAAATGGAAAATCAAATGGATTCCCTAATCTCTTCTAAACATCTTCTAAGGATATTCTTGCCGAGCCACATTGAAGAATTTCTGATTGCGGGATTTGATATATGAATTCCCGTGCCCCAATATTCATCTTTTGGCGATGATTCGCATAAAATGGCACCTCCAATGGCTTTTAGCATATCATATGGCTCAATCGGTTAGCTGTGAATTTTGCCTTTAAAGCTTCAACTTTTTCTAACCTGTAAAAATTATAGTCCTGAACCAAAAAAACCAAACTTTTTTTTGCAAGCTTTTCGCCACTCTCCACTCATCTAACTAAGTCGAATCCTGACAAGCTTGAATTTTGTCCCAGCTTTTTTATTTTCTTTGGAACATTTTTAAATTGGTGAGAAAAAAATTTGTTGAAAAACTTTTATACTTGCATTTATTTTCATGTTGAAGGAGGAATTTTTTATTGGTGGGGGTGAAATGTGGGGGTGAAACGTGCTGAGGGTGAAACGGTGGGGGTGAACCAGTGGGGTTGAAACGGTGGGGGTGAAACGTAGCGCACTC
>JAEHOM010000506.1:0-11513 GCA_016433075.1 Hoplolaimus columbus | reverse complement strand
TAAAATCTTATTGGAAAAAAGCATAATGACGCAATCGCAATGAGTCCCGTAATGCATGTGAATAAATGGTGGGAAAGGAAGGTCACACAAACCCCAAACATATGATACGGACGAACAAACACGCAGCCAACACCAATATTTACTTAGTTAGGAATTTGAAAGTAAACAGCAATCGCGGGGGCAAATTAAAAAATTCCTCCCGTAACGTCAATGTTCACGTGTACTGTGCGAGCACATCAGCAGGACTCGGCACGGGCCGGCCCTACTTCAGAGACCGAGCCGACCTGGTCAGGCACGGGTCATTGCATTGCAGAAAAAAAATTTGATCAAAAATTTTATACGTATGATTCAAAAAGATATTATTTTTTTAATTTTTAAACAAAATTACACTACATGCAATAAAGCTTCCAGGGTTCCAATATAGCCAATGGATGTAGGTCTTTTAAGGCATGTAGTTAAATGGAGAAAATAGCCTTAATATTTGAAAAGAAAAGTTGTGAAAAGAAAAATTCATTGAAATAAAATTTTTGAAATTTTTAAAGCAAAAACCGAACATTTAATTACAATGTCATAAAGATGTTTAAACGCGAACATAAGTACTGGAAAAAATAGTGAAAAACACTAAAAAATTCAAAAAAAAAAAATAATGAAATTGATCAGTGTGAAACCCAAAACATTTTCCGTATACAAAAGACAGTGTGGTTGATGGGCTTCCCACTTAGATAGTTCATACACATCGATTGTGGAATAAATGAACCGTGCTTAAACACAATTAGCACGTTGATTATAAAGCGATGTGACACGCGAGGACAGTAGTTCGGAATTTCTGGTAATTTGAGGGAAAATCAGAGGAAATATACCATGTAGTATGTATGAGAAAATCGACGCATATAAGTAATACAGCCTCCGCATCCAACAGCATGTGATCTCTGATCTAACGGAAGAAAGTTGAGCTAATGGAACGTAGTGGTCTTACCATCTCACTAAAAAAAGCATAAAAACAAATCAAAAACAAAATGAAAAAGGTTTAAAAATGAAATCAATACTAAAAGCAACATGCCAGACAGGTTGATATTGATATCATAACATTGCAGAAAAACGGACTCCGCGATCTTTTTACACTAAAACTCGTTACTTTTCCTAAAGGATTTTTTTTTGAAATTTAAATATTAAAATTTTTCTAAAAAGCCAAGTAGCCGACTCCACATACATAATGCTCCCGCAACATAATGCTGCCCCCTGGTGCTATCTCCCAGGGTGATCCCTGGGAGACGTTCACAGGGTGATCCGCCTTGATCCGCCAGCTAGAATTTGCGCGGATGCCCACTAATTTTTCGCTTTTTTTCATTTTTACTGATAAATTTTTCGGCTTGCGCGCTATCTGACCCCCTCTTGGGAAGGTGTGGCCATTTCCGTAAGTGATTCCACCGGAACACCTACCCCAGACCAGAACAAAGCCAAAATAGAATATGGCAGCCCCATTTGCGTGAGAGTCGGAAAAAAAAGATAAAATAGCCTCGCCCGGTGTCGTGCATCTGTACCTCCTCATACCTCAACTTATAACCATTAGAACCGATCTGCTCCCGCCTCCTCCAGTCCCGTTCACATTCATTTCTGCAAAGGTTGCACATTTTATCGGTTGAGTTGGGGAGAAAAAAAAGCAAAAAGATAAATGATGGGAGAGAACCAGGCAATGTGTGTGTGCACTGCGATGAAATGGGAGGGAAAGGGGAAGGGAATCCCCAGGGACCACAATAAATGAATGATACACACATATCACAGAAAGAGCAGCAGAACCCGGTGCAAAGAACTCATCCGAAGAATGGGGCATCGATCGAAATTTTTGTCAATTTGTGACTGGCTGGCAATGAGAAGAAAATTAAAGGTCAGAATTCAAAGAATGGCCGGGCAGGTTTTTTTGGCCTGGGTGGTAAGCTAGTGGGTGTTGAGCGTCTCAGGGGCAGAGCCACGTATGCCCTCCCCCTTTTTGGGATTTGTGTTTGTGCCCCCCAAATGTGTATATAATACGGATCATCAAAACAATACATATCAAAATTTTGAAAATCACTCATCAGTCATCAGCATGCGTGGAAATTTACAAAAAATTTTAGCAAATGTGTACCTCCCCCTATGGCCAAGATGTGACAAAGTGACACTCCCTCAATAGCAAAATCCTGGCTCCGCCCTGCTGAGCGTGGCCAGGCGGCAAAAAAAAATCAATGTTTTTCGGCTCGGCTCCTGGACTGATGGTTGACTCCGGTCCGTTTTGCCTCGCCCCAAAAACCGCTCGGAGCCCCGTCCATTCCGACCTTTCATCCATGGTCCAATCAAATGTGGGCAGTAAAAATTAATGCTTTCGTTGTAACTTTCTATTTTTTTCGAATACAAACAGATAGAGAACTGGCCGGTGGAGGGAGGATGGGAACAATTTTCTCGCCAAAATTAATCACAAACAGAACAATAAATTGCAATATCGGCAAACACTCAAAGAGGAAACGACAAAATTGGTTTTGTGGTCGGTGAATGAGGATAGAAAACAGTTGAGCAAACGTGATATAAAACCGCCAAAGATGAAAGACCTGAAAATATGAGTGAGTTCAAAATCGGAATCGAGACTTGCCTGCACGATTTTTAGGAGTGTATTTGCCTTATAAATCCATATATGAGTCAAAAAACCACACCAATAAAACATAAAAGTCAAAAATATTGAAGATGTGAGCAGTATGTAGGCCAACTTAACAGCCAGCCAGTGACGGTTTTAGGTGGGAGGGGAAGGAGCTCTGTAGACCCTCCAAAGAGTGAAAAATTCCGAAAATTTAGCTGAAATTGGCAAAAATTGGTTCATAGCAAAAAAAAGCCCATAAAATTGGCCAAAAATTGCTCTTTTCGGCCTTGGGCCAAAAAATTGTAATTAGCACCTTAAAATCTCTACATTTCGAAATTTCCACGAGCAGTAGCTACCTCAAGCGCTTTGAAACAAAAAAATTTAAAAAAATAAAAAAAAATCGTCGGTCTCACAATGGCCAAATACTAAAACCCGTCCTTGCCAACAGCTGATGCTTTTGGGTGAAAGTACAAAACTTTTTTGCTGTGGCTTAAAGCACAAGAGACCTTTGCCCACCTTTTAGCAAACAACGACGGATCAAAGCTCAGCAGCAGAAAAAAGGGGGTGACTCGGGGACAAACACAAAGAAATAAGAAAGTGAAGGAAGAAAACAATGGGGCAGGGGATGTGATGTGAAGTGGTAATTGTTGCAGTGTCGAAAATTGTAAATATTTGTTTTGCTGTTAGGGTTTTTCGTGTCTCTAGACCACGGGACAACCTATCAACCTGCGGATGAGGTTGAGCCTTCTTGTATGACAATTCAAAAATTATGCCAATTTTGTTTGATTTCAATAATTTCAAGTCATTCCAGTGTGTGACACAAGCATTGCTATTACTTTTGTATTACTATTACGCTATTACCTAACCCAAAAATTGTTGTATTAACAATGCAATCTTTTGTTTTTGGGGGATAACCAAATTCTCAAAGGGGGATTGACTTTAAGTCTCATTTTTCGATTCTTCATGGGTGTGTTTTTAGCTTTTTAGTTTCGGTTTTCCCGGAACTGAAATTTAAAACTGAATCGGAACCAAACAAAAATTCTCGGAATTCAGGCCGAGCACTAGTATTTAGGGTGAACCAGGGTCACCTATGTATGAAGGTATAGTAAAAGCAGCATGTTAAATTGCACAATGCCCAAAAATGTAAATAAACCATTGAAACGGCGATGGTGAACCCTCTTCTGCTGATGGATTGGATAATTGTGTAATCATCGTGAATGGATGATAAACATGAATTCAATTCACGATTCATGCATGATTTTACATAAAAAGCTGTAAAATTAAGTCAATTGTCAAATTCTTGTAAAGTACAAATTTCAAAACATTACAAATAAGAAAAAAATAAGAAAAAAATAACAGGCTGGCGACGGCGTGTACACAGATGGACTCCTTGAGATATTATTATTACAAATATCAAAACACTGTTTCTCTGACCACAGGTCATGCTTTGCAAAAAAAACTAAACAATTTGAGATGTTGAGAAAGGCCAAACATCGATTATTAGCAACTTTTTTTGGGCTCTTCTCAGACATCATCCTTGATTGATATTGGTAATTCGAATCAACAAAAAATTAATATATTTCAAATCATCAGCGATCGTCGCTCATCAGCTAAAAAAGTGTGCATTATATGCTGTTATGTCGTTGCACAATTATTGAGTCACTTTTATTTTTCAAAGTTTCTTGAAGAAACCCTAGCATATTTAGTACCATTGTGTACTGTGTAGCCCAGGACGTCCTCATTTAAATACTGCTTTCTTTTTTGTCACTACAGCAATTTTGAAAAAAGGTATGGCCAAATTAGTAAATTTTGTAAAACGCACCTTTTATAGGCACAACTGTGCGAATTGTGCAGGTTTTGGCTTGCAATGATTATCAATCAATCGATAGAGCATCTCAAAATCTATTAGAGTGCTCTGCAAGCGAATGAATTCACCCATAGGATAAAATTTTTTCTTCATCATTACCGTTTTTTCGCCCATTTTCGCTTATTTTAAAACTCCTTAAAACTCTTTAAAATCAATGTGGATCCGAAAAATAATTGCATATTCGTGCTCAGTCAGCAGGTGATTGTAATGGGTGATTCATGGGTGATTTGATTGGTCCAAAATGGTTTTTCAAAAAAAAAATCAAAGTTTACTCTTGCTGACGAAATAGCCTGTAACTTTTTAAAAAGTAGCTGTAGTGACAAAAAGGAAGGCAGTATTTAAAAGAGGACTTCCTGGGCTACAAATGGTACCAAATATGCTAGGGTTTCTTCAAAAAATTTTGAAAAAAAATTAAAAAAATAAGTGGCTCAATAATTGTGCAACGACCCAATATAATGTGCTTAATAGTATATTATATATTAAATACTAGATTATATCATAGTAAATATAAAGTGCGTGTCCGAGCCGAGGGGCACTTATGAATTTCTAACGAAATAAATGGATGAATTTTGCGCGAAACTCTAAAAGAACTGGAAAAATACTCAAATCGTTTTCATTGGCAAAATTGCTGATTTTGTTTACAAATTTTTGAAAAGGGAAATATATTTGAAAATTTACTTATTGAAATTTTATTATTTGAAATTTACAATTTTATATTTTGAAAAAAAATAAACCTGTTGCCTGCCACTCTAGAGGATACAGCACTCCTTCGGATCAGCGCTGATCGATTTCAAAGACGAACACAAAGACTGCATCGCAGACAGACTCTCCTTCGTACTCTGGAACGCCTTCAAAGTCCTCGCCGCAGCCATAAAGTCCTCCTCGACATTCACTTCATTTGCCTTCAAAGCATCCGTCAGCGAAACATTGACATTGCTCAAGCTAGGCTCTTCGGAATTCTTGGCCAATTCTCCCCCATATTTCTTCAAGAGACGCACACATCTTAAATTTGCATACTTTGCCTAAAAATTTCAAAAAACTAGCACACGATTTCTACGAACCATATTTAATCACATTCGAAGCAAAAATAAAGTAGATACACCACTTTAGGGTTATCAGTTCCGAAGGGGAGGCTAATAATGTGTCTGAAGCCTTCTCTACCCGAACCGCAAAAAAAGCAATAAACCTCAAGAGAAAAAGTGAAAATTTTTGATGAAAAGTTGGAATTCAAAAAACAAAATTCCCAAAAGCTTCTCTACCCGTTTCGGGCGATCCTCCCACAGCCGCGTAGTGCAGAACAGTCACTGAACCCATTCACGAAATTTTTTCTCGCTACGGCCGTTTTACAGTTGCTTTTTCACTTCATCTCCAGTTTCTGTTCCGTAAACTTACGGTCCATCGTCAGAGCCTTCAGCCCAAGCGGCATAATCCGCGGCTGTGTTGCCCTTCCAATCCTTCGCATTGACCAGTTCGCCCAATTTCCCCTTTTCCTTCGCTTCCTCCAACAGAACGGCCAATTTTTCGGGCGATCCTCCCACAGCCGCGTAGTGCAGAACAGTCACTGATGGCTGAAAATTTTCAGCTTTTGGGCAATTAATGATTTCAGAAAAAAAGTGACAAAATTACCTTCCCAAATGATTCCGGTCGCAGACCAAAAACGTCCGAAAGGTTTTTCTCGTTCGGGTCGCCGACCCACAAGCCTTTGGCCATCAAATCCGCGCCCGCGTCCAACAAAAAGCGCACCGTTTTGGCATCGCAGCACAGAGCAGCGCCGAACAGCGGCGTACAGCCGTGCAAGTTCGTGGACTCCAAACTGGCGCCCGCACTCACCTAGGCAAAGCAAAAGCACACAGAGTATATGATATGTATAACTTGCTTTGGGCACTATTTCTGTTTCCCTCTTTCTCTTTTTCTGTATTTGCACTTTTCTCTCTTCAATTCCCACGCTCTTTCTCACTTTTTTGTCTACAACTTACACTCTTAAACTCACCAAAAGTTGAACGGTCTCGCTTTGTCCTGCATGGAGAGCGTAGGTCATTGCGGTGAAGCCAACGCGAGTTTTGGCGTCCACCAGCTGCACACCCTCCGGCAATTTCAGCAGCACAGAAACAACGCTCAAACGTTTCATGATCACAGCCAAGTGCAACGCATTAATGCCTTTTTCTTCGTCGAATAGAGCCAATTTGGCACCTGTTTTTGGTTGGATTTTGTAGAGACAAACTTGTGAGTGTTTTTTTTTTTGTAAATTGGGAGGCTTCCCTCATCAGGAGGCGGACCCTCCCAAAATGCCTAAAGTCCCAAAATGCCTAAAGTTTTCATTTTTACACTTTTTTGACGCGTACGCGCCATTTTTTTTACTCCCCGCGGGTTTGGCTGGGTCTGGGGTAGTACGCGCTTTTGACGTACGCGCTTTTGACACGTACGTGGTTTTTTTTGGCACGTACGTGCTTTTTTCTGCTTTTTTCTTTTTAGGCATTTTCCGGTCTCATTGAGACCGGAAGCCATTTCCGGTCTCATTGAGACCGGAAAATTGATTTTCCGGTCTCATTGAGACCGCAGGCATTATGGCTTTAGGCATTTTGGGATGGTCCCATCAGAAGGTGACGACCGTGAGCATTGAGAAAAGAGATAATCCCGATTATATGTGAGAGGTGGAAATCTTTTATAAATTAAAAGAATGCATTTTCATAACAATAATGATAAAGCTCCTTTTTAAAATTGAATAAAAAACTCGCAAATTCCCCGCTTAACAACTTCTGGCACCATTGGTTTTCAAGGGGGTGTCAGGGAGGAAGGAGTTGTATGACGTAGGGGATGTTAGATTTTTAAAGCAAACAAGCGTTTTTTGCTCAAAAACATTTTATAAACTTTTATTTATGACGCAAATTCATACACAAAAAGATTTTTTATGGAAAATAAATTTTTCCCCAACAGTTCTCCTTTTCGCATTTAGGGGGCTGTAGATCTGCGCCCCAGTCCGAAATCATCAATGGACCATCAATGATAAACACATTCCTGAACATTGCTAACCTTTCTCCACCAGAAGCTGGATGATGGCCGTGCTCATGTTTTCCGCCATGACTGCAGTTTGCACCAATGTGAAGCCAGAACAGACACAATAATTCAGGTCCATGTCCATGTGGGCAAAACGATCAATGGAGGCACGAACACGGTCAATGTCGCCAAATAACACAGCATCAAGCATACCTTCTTTGACTACCGATTTGCGTTCCATTTTGAAGAAAATTGAAAAGCTTGTGAAAGTTTTTTGCTTTTGCTTAAAAACACATTAAACAATTATCCGCAATAATGTCGTAGTCTGCCCCTAATTTTTTTGACCTAAATTTTGATTTTCGACCCTAAAACGCAAAGGTATTTTGAGGGTGGACATCCGAATTTGGCGTCAAAACTGACGTGTGTTTACGTTTAAGGAGAGTAACTGCGACACTATTCAATTTTCTACTATTTATTCTCGAGCTCATGGAGACACGGCATCGAGTCTCGGTGGGGGGGGGGGGGTGAGGAAAATTAAGGATTTCGTTTTCGACTCCTCTAGAGGACTTTATGCTACGGCGTAATGTCAAAAATTGAGTCAGACAATACACATGGCACACACGAACATATGCGACGCGTTTTGTCGAAAATTAATTCGCAAGCACAAAACAATAAATCGGTATGTCGGGTCAAGAACGCAGCCAGAACGGTGCTTTCGGGAGGAAGGTGGATATTTTCATTAATAGGGAAAATGGATAAAATTTCGAAAATTTTGTATTTTTTCTTTTCCACCGCGGGCCTTAAAAAATTTAAATTTTCCCATTCCGGGAAGATTTATCGGCGCACCTGGCTACGCTCTTGTGTGGGCCATGGTGTCAACAAAAATCATCGACACACTACCTATTACATCATCGCAATAATCACCAATTACTAATTCTTAATCCATCCGATGATAAGGAAAGCATCTATAATTTGATTTTTTGTTCACCGTCACCGGGATGAGGAATACGGAAATGACAAATTTTCACCAAATTTACTTTTTTGAAAATTTTTGAAGACCAGGCGTGGCCTTCGGCCTTTGCTCGAATTTCGAAATTTCTGAAATTGACCTGAAAATTTCTGAAAATCCTCAAAATTCGGATCGCTTAGCCCAAAAAACCTACCTACTAGTACTAGTAGACTCATCAGATAAAATTGCTCAAAAATTTGAAAGTTTGTGAAAAATCGGAATTCCGGGAGAGCGAGAGTCCACAGCCCAGTATTTAGGGTAAACAGGGGCCATCTATATAGATAGGTATAACAAAACAAATGAGCATGTTAAAATGCATCATGGCAAAAATGCAAATAAACCATTGAAACAGTGATGGTGAACCCTCTTCTGCTGATGGATTGGATAATTGTGTAATCATCGTGAATGAATGACAAATAAAGCTGGAAAATTAAGTCAATTGTCAAATTTCTGAAAAGTACAAGTTAAATATAGTACATTAACAAAGTACATAACAAAAAATAAAAGGCTGACGTGTACACAGACAGACTCATTGAGATATGACTACAATATCAAAACACTTTTTCTCTGACCACAGGCCATGCTTTGCAAAAAAGTGAACAATTTGAGAAATTGAAAAAGGCTGAACATCGATTATTAGGAGACTTTTGTGTTCTTCTTTGACACATACATATTCTTGATTAACAAAAAATTAACAAGTTCAAAGCACCAGCGATCGTTGCTCATCTAAAAAATGCGCATTATATGCTATAATAGCATATTATTATATTAGGATAAATTGCGAGGGGTATTCAAATCGTTTTCATTAGCAAAGGTGTTGATTTTGATGGCGAATTTTTGTAAACTACAAGACCAGGGGAGGGAGAATATTACCTATGTTTGATATGATATTTTATGTTAAAAAAGATGAGACCACGAAAACGAAGAATTTTGCATAAATTTACGTAATTATTTTATACAGATTCTGAAAAAAGTTATATGAACCTGTTGCCTGCCACTCTAGTTGATACGGCACTCCGGACCGGCGTTGTTGTTGTTGCTGTTCTTCTTCGGGTAAGAACGATGGAACGCCTTCAAAGTCTTCGCCGCAGTCACAAAGTCCTGCTCGACATTCATCTCATTTGCCTTCAAAGCATCCGTCGGCGACAAAATGACAATGCGTGTTCCATCACTGCTCGAGCTCGGCCCTGCGCAATCCTTGGCCAATTCTCCTCCATATTTCTTCAGAACACGCACACACCTTAAATTTGCAAACTTTTGCGCATTCGTAAAATATGCAGTTTTCGTTTTTCTTATAAGCAAAAAAGTTAGTAGGGTTCCTTCTACCCGAACCGCAAAAAAACAAAAAACTTCTGTATGTAAAGAAAAATTGATGAAAATTTGCAATTCCTTAATAAAAATTGCCTAAAATTTCTTCGGCGGCGTCTATCGCATCGCCGACCAACAAAACAAATTCAAAAATTAATATTATGAAAAAAACTGATTTTTAGGTCAGTTTTGCTCTAAATCCTAGTATTTTTAAGCTGAAATTGTTTTAACGCGCCGGGGGCACGGCAAAAATTTTTGCTCATACCACTCTCCTCTCCGAAACTTTTTCTCGTTAAACTTTTTCTCGTTTTTCATTTTTTAGTTGCGTTTTCACTTTGTCTCCAATTTCTGTTCCATGCACTTACGGTCCATCGTCGGAGCCCTCAACCCAAGCAGCATAGTCCGCGGCTGTTTTGCCCTTCCAATCCACCGCATTGATCAATTCACCCAATTTGCCCTTTTCCTTCGCTTCCTCCAACAGAACGGCCAATTTTTCGGGCGATCCTCCCACAGCCGCGTAGTGCAGAACAGTCACTGATGGCTGAAAATTTTCAGCTTTTGGGCAATTAATGATTTCAGAAAAAAAGTGACAAAATTACCTTCCCAAATGATTCCGGTCGCAGACCAAAAACGTCCGAAAGGTTTTTCTCGTTCGGGTCGCCGACCCACAAGCCTTTGGCCATCAAATCCGCGCCCGCGTCCAACAAAAAGCGCACCGTTTTGGCATCGCAGCACAGAGCAGCGCCGAACAGCGGCGTACAGCCGTGCAAGTTCGTGGACTCCAAACTGGCGCCCGCACTCACCTAAAGCAAAGCAAAGTACAAAGATTATATAATAAGTATAACTTGCTCTGGGCACTATTTCCCTCTTCCTCTTTCTATGTTTTTGTACTTTTCTCTTTTCAATTCCCATGCACTTTCTTTCTCCCTTTTTTGTACCAAAATACCTGCTTATTTTTACCTTTTGTATAGTACTTTGGCACACATTTTGTACTTTTGCTTAGAGATCAAACTTTTAGGATTTAGGATTCCTGCTGGTCGGGATTTGCCCTTTTTCAGGCGGGATCTCGACCGGGATAATCCCGAAATCCCGATTTGGCCCAAAAATTCGGGATTCCGGATCCCAAAAAAATCCCGACGAGATTCCAGTCCCACCCGGTCTCTACTTTTGCTCCACCTTAGACCTTACACCTACCAAAAGCTGAACGATCTCGCTGTATCCTGCTTGGAGAGCAATGGTCATTGCAGTGAAGCCATTGCGAGTTTTGGCCTCCACCAGCTGCACACCTTCCGGCAAATTGAGCAGCACAGAGGCAACGCTTTTGAGGTTCATGAGCACAGCCAATTGCAGCGCATTAAAGCCGTTTTCGTTGAATGTAGCCAATTTGGCACCTGTTTTTGGTTGGGACTTTGTAGACAAACTTGTGATTGTGAGTGCGTATGTATGTTTTTTTTTGAGTGGGAGTGTTCATCAGGAGTTGGGAAAAAATTCATGTGTTGCCCTGAAAATCCCGATTATATGTG
The DNA here is from genome assembly GCA_016433075.1 of Hoplolaimus columbus. NCBI lineage: Eukaryota > Metazoa > Nematoda > Chromadorea > Rhabditida > Hoplolaimidae > Hoplolaimus > Hoplolaimus columbus. Next base: position 207 of record JAEHOM010000506.1, on the reverse strand, counting down.
AGAGATAGAAATCTTGATAATTATAAAGAAGACCGACACTCGTTTAAATCGCGCAAAAATGGTACCATTCGATTCCTCTCGTCGAGCTGAGCACGAATATACCAACCTTTTTGCACGCAGCCAGCGAAACTCAAAAGTTACAGCCTCATGAACAATAAGGGAAAATACATGTCCCTTACTTAAAAATATACATGTCCCTTACTAACA
>JAEHOM010000505.1:0-11516 GCA_016433075.1 Hoplolaimus columbus | reverse complement strand
GGAGGCCCAGGTGGAGCTGGAGGTGCAGGTGGAGCTGGAGGCCCAGGTGGAGCTGGAGGTGCAGGTGGAGCTGGAGGCCCAGGTGGAGCTGGAGGTGCAGGTGGAGCTGGAGGTGCAGGCGGAGCTGGAGGTGCAGGTGGAGCTGGAGGCCCAGGTGGTGCTGGAGGCGCAGGTGGTGCTGGAGGCGCAGGTGGTGCTGGAGGCCCAGGTGGAGCTGGTCCTGGAGGCGGACCTGGAAGCACAGGTGGAGGCCCAGGTGGAGCTGGAAGTCCTGGTGGAACTGGAAGTCCAGGTGGAACTGGAAGTCCAGGTGGAACTGGAAGTCCAGGTGGAACTGGAAGACCAGGCGGAAATGGAAGTCCAGGTGGAAAAGGAAGGCCAGGTGGAACTGGAAGACCAGGCGGAACTGGAAGGCCAGGTGGGACTGGAAGGCCAGGCGGAACTGGAAGGCCAGGTGGAATTCCTGGAGGTATTGGTGGAGCTGAAGTTGATGTCTTCGGCGGTGGAGTTAATTTTGTCGATATTCCTTGCGATTTCTTTGTCCCAGGTTTTGTTAATGGTGGAGGTATCGATTGTCCTTCTGTTGTTAGTCTCTTTAGCCTTGTCGATGTTGATCTCTTTCGCGCAGTTGTTGTTGATCCCTTTGGCCCAGTTGTTGTTGATCCCTTTGGCCCAGTTGTTGTTGATCCCTTTGGCCCAGTTGTTGTTGGTCCTTTTGGCCCAGTTGTTGTTCCCTTTGGCTCTGACGTTATTGGTCCCTTTGGCCCTGTCGTTGTTGATCTTTTTGGCCCTGTTGTTGATGGTCCCTTTAGCCCAGTTGTTGTTGATCCCTTTGGCCCAGTTGTTGTTAGTACCTTTGGCCCAGTTGTTGTTGATCCCTTTGGCCCAGTTGTTGTTAGTACCTTTGGCCCAGTTGTTGTTGATCCCTTTGGCACAGTCGTTGTTGATCCCTTTGGCCCAGTTGTTGTTAGTCCCTTTAGCCCAGTTGTTGTTGATCCAACTGGCCCAGTTGTTGTTGGTCCCTTTGGTCCAGTCGTTGTTGATCCCTTTGGCCCTGTCAATGTTGGTACCTTTGATCCAGTTGTTGTTGTTGATCCCTTTGGCCCAGTTGTTGTTAGTCCCTTTGGCCCAGTTGTTGTTGATCCCTTTGGCTCTGTCGTTGTTGATCCCTTTGGTCCAGTCGTTGTTGATCCCTTTGGCCCTGTCAATGTTAGTCCCTTTGATCCAGTTGTTGTTGTTGGTCCCTTTGGCCCTGTCGTTGTCGATCCCTTTGGCCTTGTCAATGTTGGTCCCTTTGATCCAGTTGTTGTTGTTGGTCCCTTTGGCCCTGTCGTTGTCGATCCCTTTGGCCCTGTCGTTGTTGGTTCCTTTGGCCCTGTCGTTGTTGATCCCTTTGACCCTGTTGTAGTTGATGCCCCTGACCCAGGTTTTGACGCCGATGTTGTTGGCATCTTCGAACTTGTTTGTGCTGCTGTCTTTGTTGACTCGGACGAAAGTTGCGTACTTTTTGGCAATAATCCTGGCGTTCTGGATGTCGATGTTGATATATTTGCACTCACTCTGGCAGATGTTGTTGATGGGGCTTGCACTTTGGTCCTTGGCGATCTTACTTTAGTTGAGGCTGGTGTTCTTGTCGTTCTTTGTGACTTGGGCAATATAGGTTGCGTAGAAGTTGTCATCGTTGTATTCAGTGTTTGATAATGAGATTTAACCGACGATGATTTTGGCATTTTGGCAGTTGTATATGACAGTGATGTGTTTGTTGGTGAGGAACCAGGTTGTGCAGATGTTGAGGAACTCGATTGCGCAGATGTTAAGGAACCAGGTCGCACAGTTTCATTATGTGAACTTGATGGTGTCACGGTTATTGTTGTTGTTAACAATGGTGAACTCGGTTGGCCAGAAGTTGCGGATGAGTGCGGTTTCTTTGTTGTGGAAGAAGCCGCTTCTGAACTCGATTCATCGATAGTTGTGGTTGCTGACTCTGGTGAACTTGTTGAACTCGTTGTCAGTTCTTCCGGTTCTTTTTTTGTTGAACTTATGCCCGGTCCTACTGGTTGTAAGGATGGACCTGCTGTTGACACAGGCGAACCAGCCGTTGTTGTCAGCTCTGGTAGCAATCCTGGGTTTGGTATGGTCGATGTTGGAGTTGTTGTACTGCTTTTTCGGATTTTCTTCTTTTTGGCCATCTGATTGAAAAAGGGATTTTTTAATATTTAAATCTGAATTTAGCCCACCATTCTCAAGCCGCAATTCTTCGAACTCTTCCACATCGATCTCTGTGTGCCTTTTTTGGGTGGAACCATGTCCAGTCCAAACATCCACAATCCGGTGTAGTCCTCCAGGTACGACCCATTTTGCAGCTGCTGCTCGTACTGCTTGCCAAATGCGCCTCTTTCCGTGAAGCCACATGCCCGTATTGTGGCCCTAATTCAGCAAATCATTGCCATGTTTGTTAATAAGTTAATAATTACAAAAATTGCTTATTTTAAGCTCAATTTTTTTGATTTTATGCAAATTTTTGTGTGATTTTCCGAACCCGTTCACAGCCCGTCCGTTCGGCTCCGTCTCACTGCGAACCATCAGCGTGTCCCCTTCCGTGTACAACTCCACGCGGTGCCACAGCTCGGACCCTTTGGCCACTCCAGCGCAAATGCCATCGCTTTTTTTCATATCGAAGCCGGCGGCTGTCTGGAAGCGCCTTCCGGGTTTGTACGAATTGCCAGCACTGGCGGTCAGTTGGCCAGGAAAACAAATGGTCAGACTTTGGGGAAAATGAAATTTAATGCGAATAATAATTTGCGGAAATATTCTTATGAAAAATATGCTTTAAAGATTTTCTATGTTGTCATATTTTGCCAAACTTTAAAAAAATTATCGAATTTAAAAGTCAAAATTCAATAACTGAAGCCGGTAGTGAGTGTTTACCTGTCTGGTTTCGGACAAGGACCTTTTTTCTCAATGGTGTGCGATTCCAATCGAGCCCATTCCTAATTCGATTATTAAAACTTGACATTTTACCACTTTAAGTTATACCGATGCAGTAGATGTTGTCCAGAAGGTGACAACTAGTACTATGATGGGCCATGGGAATGATGGCATTTGAAAAATGAATGGGAGGAGTACTTGTCAAATGTCTTTGGGATAAAAATGAATTGAATAATTATTTAGGAAAGAATTATCGCCAAAAAAGCCCAAAATGTAAGCAAATTCGAAAAGCTGAAAAATTGACAAAACCGGAAAAGAATCCAAAAAATATTCTCAAAAATGAAAAGCAAAATAAGCTTAAAAACAATTCGAAAAATGCCTAAAAGTATTGTTAACGTGGATGGTCGGTTATAGTCATCTATAAGTTAAATTGTTAAGCTCTTTTTTTTTAATAAAAAATATGGCGCATAAAAAAGTAATTTTGGAACAGAATTTTGTTCTTTTTCCGTTGTTCACTATTTTGCTCTCACTTTGAATTCAGATATATTGAATTAGGGACCACGAATGAGCAAGTGTGGTGGGGTAGTGAATTGGCCACTCCATCAGCACAGCAGACAGTAAGTGCCCACTGATGACTGGGCAAGATGACATCATCATGTTACTCATTTTCACTGATCGGCGGCGAACTGATCGGTCGGCGTTCACTGATCGGCGGCCATTTTTGAAGAGCAATGATGTGATTCAATGAAAAACAGACCAGGGCCATAACGAGAAAAAGGGGACGGGGGCTATGAAGAATTTTTTTCATTTTTTTTTTTGCTCGTCGATACCTGTTTTGGCTAAAAAAGCTAATTTTGCTTAAAAACGCGTTTTTTGAAGTTTTTAGAAAAAATCGATCAATAAATCCGGTCATTTTTGGAAAATCGAATTTTGAAGGTTTTTGAGGTGAAATGCCGCAGGGAAAATTTTGTCGGGTGTTTTTATACTATTTCTGTTAAGAAAATTGGTCAAATTTTGCAAATTTTCAACGAAAATTTTTAAATTTTCTCCCTCGGCCACCGAAAAAATTTATTTTTTTCGCAGGGCTGAAGCAGGAAGCACCCCTTAGCCCCCACGTTAGGTGTCTAAAACAAACATACCAATCAGAAGATGATGTTGATTGCCATTTTGGGACAATGTTGAGATTTGGGAATTAGGTATTAATACATTGGATGTAAGGCATCAGAGCTGTTACAAGAGGGTTCCTGGTCAATGGAACTGGAGCCGAAGAAATTTCGAACATGGTGTCAGAATCGTCATGGCACTCTCCGAGTTCGAGTGAGTGCGGCTCATACAAATTGCTATACAGTTTGTACTATATGGCTTTGTTCGACACACTAATTGTACACATATGAACTTGGCAATTCGTGTTTGCTGTCTTCTCCTTAAATTTTTTTCGCCATATCTTTTTGATTTTTTTTTTTTTACATTTGAGCCTTATCTTCACAATGCACAACATACAAAAACATTTTGGCCCTAATTGATTGAAAAGTGTTATTCAGGGTTTATTTTAGCGGCCTTCGGAAGCGGCCTTCTTAAAAGCCTTAAAAGCTATTAAATATAAAAATATGTAAAAATTCAATGCATAAATTGATGATCTCCAAAAGTATTTTATTTTATACATTATCACAGTAGTTTTATTTTAACAAAATTTACGGACAATCTCTTCAAAAATTTTTATAAAAATTTCATAAGATGTGTCCAAGTCCGAAGACGCTTCTCGCCTCTGCGCTTCTGCACATCTTATGCGATGCATTCTTGGCCGAAGGCAAACTATTTTTTTTTTCCATTTAATTTGATCGCTTTTTTTGATTTGCTTAAGGCATGAGATGCAGGGGATATTACGGCTTTGGGACCCAAAGATTGGGCGAAGTATACAGCGAAGCGAGATATTTTGCTGAAGATGTGGACTGTGACGAGTTGCACCAACCACATAGGGAGTGGGTGTACTGCGCAACGACTTCGTGCGAAATTCCAGCGGCAGGTAAAAAAAGTGAATGTGTTCATATGTGTCCTTACGGACATTTGATGGAAAATTAAAAAAAAATTATTTTGAAAGTATGACGATGACCAAATGGTAAGCAGCTTTGTTTTTTGGAATGATCTAAATATGATCGTAACCGATCAGATCAATCGATCAGGCTTTTTCTGTTCCACTAAAAATCTGTTCGGTTCCTTTTCCTTGCTTGGAAGTTGGACAGAACAGACTTACGTGGAACAGACCAAAAGTTCCCAAGTCTTCAATTTTCTCAAGAAAATTTTCCATTTTTGTCAAAAAATTTCCCCGTCAGCTCATATCAGCGCCATTATTATCCAATTATGACCATCCCTACTCCACATACTATCCTCTAGGACGTATATGTAAAGTAGTGTGGTTTTCGCTAAAAAATTTTCCCCGGACGGCCAACGCGGATCGCAGAGCCTATACTTAACAAGTAAGTGTGGAAAGGATGGTCAGTGCTAAAAATCCATTGCTCAAAAAATTGGCGACATATTAAAATATTTATTCTTTTTAAAGAATTTATTCATTTTTAACTTTTTGAGAATAATTTTAAATTTGGATTTACAAAATAAGAAAAGTCAGAATGGTGTAATTAGTAACAACAGCGAAAAATTTTGAATTTGGAACAGACTTTGGAACAGAAAATCTGTTCTGTTCTCTGTTCTTCGATTTGAAGGGAACAGAACACGGTATGACTGTTCCACATCTGACTTGCGAGAACAGAACAGGAGAACAGACAGCAGCTTCAAAAATCCTCGGCACAGAAAAAGCCTGCTACACATTGCACACATGCATTGGTGCTTTTCGTCGGGGGGGGGGGTATGACTTATGGCGCGTACGTGCTTTTGACACGTACGTGCTTTGACACACGTACGCGCTGTTTAAGCACCCCCTCCCCCCCAAAAAAAAGGGCAAGTACCCAGTTGATTTTGTCTGATGTGCCTTCAAATTGCAGAACAAAGACGACTGGGAATAAACTACCGGTATTCCACTTCGTTCTTCTGTGCTAATGCCACGGCAGAGAAAGTTTGCTACGACTACGATGCATATGCTCGACGCAGCACGTGCAATGACTACTTTCGGGGGCATTTTTACTGCGGAACTTGTTATGGAACGAGGTGCAATGGGGTTGAGCACGGTATTCTTCAGTTTATTCCTCCGCCAACAACTACAACTACCACAACTACAACTACAACTACCACAACGACTACTACTACCACCACAACGACTACAACTACTACTGCCCCAACAACTACCACAACCCCTACAACTAGTACTACAACCACTACTATTGAAACTACCACTACCGAAGCAGTCACCAATACATCAGGTAACGTCCACAGTTTGTTGACAATCAAAGCAAATAATAATTTTAAATTTTTACAAGCCCACTCACAACTTCGATTTTTGTCGCGCATGTTCAGTTTAATTTCCCATAAAAAAATTAATTTTTATGATATTAGTTAAAAATTCAAAAGTTTTAAGCTTTTAAAAGCTGCCAAAAAATTAAATCTTTTTCTTTCCACTTCTTGTGATTTTCTTTTTAATTTTTTGGTTTTTAGCACACAAGACAACTGTACTTATAGAGCACAGGTGTCCAGCTTCCCAAAATTTTAAAAAATTTCCTCTCCAAAACTGGGTTTTATTTTTATTGCATTTTTCTGATTTTTCAAAATTTTGCCATTGATTAATTAATCCACACACTTTTTTGAGTTTGTGGCTTGCGCGTGCACGACCGACGTGCTGTTGGAGGCCAAATGCTAATTTCCAACGGTCAGACGATCACAGATGATCGGGATCATCCGTGGCTGGCATTGATCAAAGTGATCTCCTCAAATGGCACTTTGTTTTATGGCACTGGCTTCATTGTCGGCAAGCGATGGGTGCTAACAGCGGCACACAATGTGCATAAGCCCAACTTCGGACAACTTAAAATCACCGTTCTCGGTATCATTAGCCGATAAACTATCTTTATGCACTGCTACAAAAAGGTGGCTTTTTAGACCATACAATGATAATCTAATTTCTTAGCTTTTTTGTGTAGGTGGGAAAATTAAACAAAATTTAGGACAGATTTCATAAGAAATTTGGAAAAATAAAGGCCGACCTGTTTTCGGGATCGGGATTTTGCCATTTTTTCAAGATCTCGTAAAAGTTTTAACATGACAACATCAATCTATGCTGACAGCACTTGTGATTCATTAAACACGTTTTTGCCTTTTTGAACTGTAGCTGGTTCTGCTGACTTCCAATATGCGAGGGAATATGACACGGACAAAACCGTGTTGAACCCATCGTTTGACGCCTCAAAGCCTCGGCCTTATCCGCACGACGACATTGCGCTGTTGCAGTTGCGCGAGGAGTTGCCGCTCAGCAACACGCTGCTCACGTTGTGTTTGCCCCGCGCATTCGACGAACAGTCGCCGGACGTTCGGGCACTGGTCAAATATGTCGGGGTTGAAATGGCCGGATGGGGACAGCTGGTTGTGCCAGCCGCCGAGAAGCCGAAGGGTGCCACAACAGCGGAACATGCGGAGACAGCGCACAAAGGCACCACCGAACTGATCAATGGCAAGGTGTGCACACAAATATGCAAATTTGTTGCGCAATATTAATGCAAATTGCGCAAATTTGTTGCGTTTGCGCGAAAAATTTGGATGGTTTTTGTTGCGTTGTCGGACCAAGAGGAGTCGCTAGCAGTGTGTGGCTTTTTGGAAAAATCTCGTACTCGTACTTCGTACCACCAATTTTCGGGCCTCGTATTTCGTACTCGTACCTCGTACCACCCTTTTTTGGTTCTCGTATTTCGTACCTCGTACCAGCCAAAATGCTCGTACTCGTATCGTACTTCTCTCGTACTTTTTCCAAATCAAAAAATTCAATCATGGTGGTCGGAAAGCTCTAGTATTTTCAATTAAAAAGTTCGATTTTCGCGGTAAATTACTACACTTTCTTCAAAAAATTTCGCTAAAAATTTTCAAAATTCGGAAAATTCTGCCGTTTTTAGGGGTTAAAAAAGTACGAATTTTTCGGCTCAAAATTGGGTTCGTACTCGTGCTCGTACCTCATACCGGCTTTTTTTAGACTTCGTACTCTTACTTCGTACCGCTCTTTTTTCGCCTCGTACTCGTAGTACGAGTACGACTACGAACTACGAGTACGAAATACGAGTACAAGAGCCACACACTGGTCGCTAGGCCACAATCACTGCTGGTGATTTGGCCATGTCGGGACATCTTTCCCCTATTTGTTGGCCCTCTTGCAGTTTCCACAGCTGTCTTTTTGGCTCTCAAAGCCTTTCTTTTGGCGATCAAAACCTAATATAAGTAGGAAGAATTCATATTTTCAAATTTTTTCACACTCTTTTATTGCTTATGAGCAGTGCTGTGCAGGAGGCTTCAGGCTCCAGAGCGCTCCGGCTCCGGAGCTTAAAATTTTGCCGGAGCTGGCTCCGGAGCCGATTTTGTTGCGGCCTGGAGCCCTGAGCCAATATTTGGGAAAGTCGGAACCCGGAGCCGGAACCAAAAATTGAAAATGCACAGCACTGCTTATGAGTGCTTTAGACTAGAATTAAAAATAGTTTTGCTTGCGAATCCAAAAGGATAGATATTATGAAGTTTGATACTCCGGGCAAACTTATTACCTATGTCCATATCTGATGACAAGAGTTCAAAACCATGTTTTAGTTCCACGACGAACGAATCAGAGACACATTTTCAGTACTGTGACATGGCGCAGCCCGGCAAATTCGAAGCGCAGAAGCAAATTTGTGCGGCCAACAGGGAGTCCACGCGGGATCCGTACGTGGAGAGGGGCGACAGCGGCGGTCCGCTGGTGTTCTGTGTTCCGCTGGACGATCCGATAACGGAGACGGAACAATGTTTTGCGATTGGCTTGGCCAGCGTCGGATTCACCGGCCCTATCCGACAGGGCCAACCGCGACCGCCCAGCTGGTGGACCCGCGTGTCCTATTACTGCGATTGGATCCGCAACGCAACTGAGCAGGAGGTGCAATGTCAGGATATGAGGCTCGGAAAGCGAAAAAAGAAAAGTCCACCACAAAACACACATTTTTTAAAATGAAAATATGACAAAAAACCACACATAGCTAACAGGTATGATGTACAGTAAATAGGCACCTTGTTTTGGTTTTTTGTAAATGATAAGTGTGTTCGACGCAAAAAATCAATTCCAATGAATCTTAAAATTCGCAAAAAAATGTATAAGTTGTTAACACACGTAGGCAGCCCCCCCCCCAAAAAATTCGAAAAATTTCGCGCGACCCTCAGAATTTTCTCAATATATTCAATATATTCAATATGGTAACATTTCGAATTGGATTGTGGGAGTTGAGGTTGAGGAATGTCCAAGGATGGGCAAAACATCTGAATTTAAAATGCTAATGAAAAATAATAGTTGGTAATGGGCTAATGAGAATACAATGAGATCAGGCCCGGGGTGGGAAAGGGGGAATTACCCCAAACCGTAAAAAAAAATTAAAAATTTCGAAAAATTTGCCAGTATAAATGCAATAAAAAGCGAAAAATTTCTTATTCCCGCCTCCCCCTACAAAAAGAAAAAATTTTCGCAAAATTTCAGATTCCCCCTCCAGAAATTTTTTCTAGTTACGGGCCTGAATGAGATCAATACAGCGATCAGAATCCGATGATCAGTGATCATCAACTAGTGCATTTGCATTGGCACAACCCTTCTATTGCTGCTGTTGGGGTGTACGGCAATGTGTACGGTATTCGCTGTTGGCGCGCATTTGATCGTTTGAATTTTCGTCACTTTAACGGCGGTGGAAGAAGCAGCAAATCGCTGCTTCACAATCACAAGCATGCCTTTGCACTCATTGCGCAATGTTCTGTTCAAACACAGGTACACAACGGGCGGAAGACCTGAACATCCAAATGGAAACCCATCTACAATACTATTATACTACTGTATACATTAGCATATACAGTACAAAGTATGTTTAATATATAATATACAATATACTGTATAAAAATATGGTATTTGATAAATACACTAACATTTACATACATTTAACCTGCTTAATTTTTGTCACATTTTGCGATTTTTGATTTTTCCTTAAGCTCTACATAACGGATACAAAACGGGTGAAAAGGGTTGAAACCTACCATGGGTGAAAAGCAATGTAACAGTGTAACAGAAGAAGGTCGCCAATGGTCCAAGCTCCACATAGTTCAAAATGGAATATGCGATCCCCACGCCAGTGTTGCCCACACATATGAGGAAGGCTTGGAGAAAAAGCTAAACAATGGAAAGGCATCAAGACTATAAATAGGTATATAATGTAATGGCTTTAAGCTTTAACCCGTTGTTGTAAAGTGTTAAAGTGTAGGACTGGTAAAAGGGCAAAAAAATAACATATTTATTTTTGCCAAAATTATTGCTTCTCCATCGACAAATTTCACAATTTTTGCCATTATTTTTGAACATAAAAATGCCTGATATTCCACGTTTATCTTTGTTTACATATTTTATTTTCTCTGACCATTCTCATGTATTGTGTTCCGCCTGCATAGCTCATAGTTTGGCCTTTTTTGACTTTCATCAGAAGAAAAAACATAATGTAGATGGCCGGGAACAGAACGGCAACAATGGCACAATGGACCTGATCCAGCATATTCACATACTGAATGCAAATAGAAATATTTCATTTGCGAAAAAAACGGGTGGGAAAAAGCGTCACTCATTTTCTCATTTAAATTTACTAGAACCGGATTCTGGAGAGCGGGGGGTTTGGATCAACATGTCGAGAGAGACGGCGATGCGGAGGCATCATGTCGGGTACAGTTTAAACACGTGAACTTTCTGGTCCCAAAATCTGAAGCCTGAGCCCGTTTACTGCAACCCTTTTTTATAATACTTAAATACTCAATATTCATAGATTGGCATATTCTGTAGCCCCTAAACTCTGTCAGGTTTTCGTTCACAAACTGTTTAATACCTGAAAACCGTTTTCTCGGGCATAGCCAAAATAAGGGTCATATGTCCAGGAGATACTGACGGAGCTCCACAACATTTGCTTCGTGAAAAAGCCGTAATAGACCGAGTAGCAGACAATGGGGACGAGGTACAGCCAAGTGCGACGACCGCCGAAGAACGTGTCGCTGAGGTGGGATGGAAGGCCCAACTCCACGCAGCGATTCAGTGCCAAAAGGCACGCGGAGCAGGTTTCCACGGACCAGAAGACTGAAAATTCGAATGAGTTGGGTAGAAATGATTTGTTCGACTCCAATTTGACAAAATATTTGGTGCTTTTATTAATTTATGCAAATATTTCATACTCACAATTTGGCAACATGCCAACCCAATAGATAAAGGTCGGCGCTGAGCAGTACACCGATCCTTTGATCGCAAGCACTCCACTCAGCAAGCCAATAAGCCACAGCGCAGGAATATCAGTCAATGCCAATATGAACATGATCTTGTAGCAACTTTTGTCAAGATGGCGCCAGATGGCGAATGCGCACGGAATATACGAAGTCTGGGAGTAAGTAATTTAATTTTTAATATA
>JAEHOM010000504.1:0-11538 GCA_016433075.1 Hoplolaimus columbus | reverse complement strand
TTTTTTTCGCATTTTCAGATGCATTTGATACGCGACTGTTGGTCAGAAAATCCAGCGGAACGCCCAAAAATGGACCTTGTGCGGACAATGTTGCGCCAAATGAACGATGGCGGGTAATGGAAGCTTTAAATGAATTCAAAAAAATTTTAAAAAAAAATCAATCGATATCCGATCGATATTTGTTGTTCAGGAACAAAAATCTGATGGACTACGTGTTTGGGATGTTGGAGCAGTACGCGAGTTCACTGGAGCAGGAGGTGGAAGAGCGCACCAAAGAGTTGGTGGAAGAAAAGCGCAAAAGTGATGTGCTCCTCTTCCGGATGCTGCCGAAACAGGTGAAAAATTGAGGAAAAATTTAAAAAAAATGAAAAAAAAAACATTAAAATTCAGGTGGCCGAGAAACTGAAACTTGGAGAGTCGGTTGAGCCTGAATCCTTCCTTATGGCCACTGTATTTTTCTCGGATGTCGTTGGGTTCACCACTTTGGCCAGCAAGTGCTCACCCCTTCAAGTAGAAAAAAAAGTTAAAAATAAATTAAAAAAAAATTAAAGGTGGTAAACCTGTTGAACAATCTCTATACAACTTTTGACAATATCATTGACTCTCACGATGCGTATAAAGTGGGTAAGCAAAATTGTGGAAATAAAAGTCATAAATTTTGACCTTAAGAGACCATTGGCGATGGATATCTCGTCTGTTCCGGGTAATTTTCCAATTTTATTTTTAAATTTTTCGTACTTTATTTTTAATTTAATCTTTTTTTTTTAAATAATATTTTAGCATTCCAAAACGCAACGGTGACATGCACGTTCGCGAGATTGCTGAACTGTCGTTCGCGTTTCTGCGAACTGTCGCAAACTTTCGCATTGAACACCTGCCAACAGAACGTGTCAATTTGCGAATCGGATTCCATACAGGCAAAATAATTTGGAGGAATTTGCATAATATTTTTCTGATTTTTTTTTTTTTGCAATTTTCCCAGTTTTAGGCCCTGTTGTGGCTGGTGTGGTTGGCCTTACAATGCCTCGCTACTGCCTGTTCGGGGACACAGTGAATACCGCAAGTCGCATGGAATCCAACGGCAAAGGTAGGTGCCGTATTTCCTGTAATAGCACCCCCGGGGGAGTTATTTTTCAATCTCCCCCCCCTCTGGAGGGGGAGTTATTTTAGGGAGGGGAGTTATTTTTCGACCCCTTCCTACTCAAATATTTGAAAAAATATAAAAATTCTGACCAAACTATTACAGGAAAGAAGGTATATGTATAAACTTTTACTTATCAGGAAAATGAGTTTTAAAAATTGAATAAAATTTTCAGCTGGACATATTCACATTTCGTCGAGTTCCAACCATTACCTGACTACAATAATTGGGGGATATGTTACGGAACCGCGTGGCGAAGTGATCATTAAGGTGCGAAAAAGTTAAATTATTTTTTTCGGAATTTTTTCAATTTTTAGGGCAAAGGCGTAATGGAGACCTTTTGGCTGTTGGGACAGGCATCAAATGCGGCCACAACCACTGTCCCAATGTACGGCGCTTATTTGGATGGCAACACATACTGAACAGCTTGATGACTTCTGCAAGGATCCATTTTTTGTCAATATTCATTTTAGCCTGATCAGTGATCACAATCATTGATGAGCCGATTAAAAATCGAACTTTGCAAACAAATTTGTGCACAAAATATCGTTATCGATTTTTTTGCATGTAAAATTTTAATTTTTCAGCGACACACTTATAATTCTTCTCTTTATTTTCAGCCTTTGTGCATATGAGAAATAGTGCTGAAACCCTTTTAGGCGAAGACCTTATTTTGCAGCAGATGGTTGGACATTGGGCTGATGGGGCATAATTTAACAATTATCGGATGCAATTCAATAAAAAAAACAGCAAAAAAGGGGCGATCATACAGCAGATGACAGAGGTTCTTTTTGCGCCTTTTTCAATCAACACTTCCCATTCCCATCCTCTCTTCTCATCGTTCTTTTGTTGTATTCCGAAGGAAGTCCTTCCATTGTGCCAATAAGCACATTTATTGGGTGTTCCCGGTTATTAGTTGCACTTTCGTTGAGCCCTTTTTCCTTGAAAAAAATGTCTGTTTATTGGGGTGAAATCTGAGACAGAGATTGGGGCGGCAGATGGTGTAATGGTTAGCACAGACGGATGTGGGGGATATGGCGACTTTCCTTGAGCCATTTGTGAATTTTCACAGCGAATAATTGATTCACAGTGAGCATGGTCCGACCACCAACTGACAAAATGTATCTTGGCGAATTCAGAGAGATAAGACAAGGACAAGACCATACACCAGACATACATTGGGATCAATTTTACACATTTTCCGACAAATATTTATGCAATCTCCAGAAGTGTAGGAATGCGTAGAGCATTTCGCAGGATCCAGTTGAAGTGGTAGAGATCTTAAGCTTAAGCTCATCATAAACCCAAAAAAACTTTTTAGTTTCTGAATCATTCAGAATTTGAAAAAGTTTTAATAACCTAAACATAAGGTTCTGCTTTCCCTAGAAGATTCTCCTTTGAATTCATCATGTCTTTCCCAGAGGAGACACTTAGTGTGAGTCGTACAAATATGCAAATTGCAAATTGTTGCGCAAGGGCAGTCAGAACCAGTTGCATACAACATATCAGAAATTTGAATTTGACGAAGGAATCCGCCGATGGTGCAATTTCGGCGACCATAAATCGGCGACTCAATCAGCCTGTCATCCCCGTCGGCGTTTTGCAAAATAAGTTGCGCAACAACAAAGAGAAAGGCCGCGACTGTGAGCTCTCGCGCACCCAAAGATCAAATTTTGCTTTGCGCCAAATCACGTTTATTCCTGTGCCGTCAACCTGTGTATATAAGGACACTCTCATCACTAAAAGCCATTCATTCCTGCGGTTCCACTGAATCACAGAGGGTTTTGGGTTAAGCTTATAACTATGACATTTGTAGGAAATAAAATATTCAGATCAAATTCTTAGTATTCTGGCTCTTGGTTTTGGACATCAAAATTTGAATGGGGGACTCAGGATTCAGCCAAAAATTCAGAGTGCGGTGACATCTCCATTCTGCCATCAACTAAACCGTTTTTCAAGGAATAAAGTTACCCAAGACCCATTTCTATCTCACTATTAGGCATCTGAATATTTTTATATTATATCATACTTCAGAATTCCTATACTTATATATACTTGTCTATAACTTGCCACGCACACCATGGCAAATTTGCTTATGTCAAAAACCTTTTTCTGCGTGGTACTACTGATGCTGATGCTATCGACCAGTGTTTATGGAGGAGGTTTGTGGTCTATGCCTTTCGAATTGCATATAATTTCACATTTTTGTATTTCTTATAGAAACAAGCAACGCGGAAGGCGGTGCAGAAATTCGCATGCTACGCTCCTATGACGGTGGGCAACTGTTGCGCCAAAAGCGTGCCTGTGGCGCTGATCGCTGCAGTCGAAGTGACCAATGCTACAGCTGTTGCAAATGCGTGGACGGTTACTGTTGTCCGTTCACACGTTGATGGGAAAGTGCTATGCATGGCGTTGAACAATGAAATAAGGAAAATATGATGACACTTTGTGAATATATAAAAAACCATTCTGTTTTTAAATAATTTGTCAAAACGTTGCCAGATTTGTATTTCTCAGTCCCGAAAACCCCTGGATACCAAAAATCGCTTTCTCGGATGCCAGAAAATGCCCATTCTTTTACATAAGTCTCGATTCTAAACCGGTTTTTGAACCATTTGTCAAACCATTATCAGATTTGTGTTCCTCAGCCTCGAAATCCCATATGAACCAAAAATCAGCTTTCTCGGAAGATGTGAAAGAAAATACCTATTCCAGACCCCACTCTCGATTCTAAGCCGATTTTTGGACTGACCATTATCATATTCGTGCTATCGTGTTTATCGGCCCCGAAAACCCCCGGGTCCAGAAAATCAGTTTTCCTGTATGCAAGTCAATAGACAAACAGATAATTGATTACAAGTAAGAGGAGAAGTGGATCCATTTGAACAAATTTTTTTTGTTAATCTGTTCCTTTAATAACTGACAAGTGAGAATGCAGTAGTAGTTGGGCACTTGGCATGCGTTTGAAATGGCAGTGCGGGCGGGGAAGACTTACACAGCCCGGTTGCTTTGTGATCAGTGATCAACTACTCATTCTCGACGATAACCGTCCGTCTGACACCTTTTTGGGCCGGCAAATCCAAATTTTTAATTTTTTAAGGGTTTCTTTGGCAAAAGTTTGGTTCGACAAAATGCACTTGGAAGGTTTCCTTCAAGGGACACAGTAGCTACGGCCGAGTTGGCCTGTTTGCCTTCCGTCATGGCTTTCCATCCATTTCCCCGCAAATTATAAAAATGGCGACTCTGATGTGGCCACATTGCATTGTTGCCTTTGTCCTATTCCCAACCGCTGTTTATGGCCAAAATGGGACAGCTTCGGCAAGTAACAGCACCAATACGTTGAACAACAACAACACCGCACTGGTACAACTGAAGGTATTTGTTCAAAATGCACAATTCCATGTCAAATGTGTGAAAATAGAGATATAAATTTAGAGAGTTTGATCAAATTCTTTGGCTTTTAGCACATTGTCTGGGTATACGCATCTGCATCAGCGTTAGGTCTAAACACTAAAAATCATCATTCCAAACCTTAACTGTCTTGTGAGCTTTGAATGCGGTACAAGTCCGATTTCTGCCAGAATATCCATGCTGATTTTTTGGAAAGTACACACATTGAAAGTTTTCTTGAATATTTGTGTACATTTATTGAAATGGTTATTTTTGAATAATAGATGAAAAAGAAAATAGTATTTAGATTTCTATTTTTTTTGGCAAAAAATTTTCAGGTTGGCTTGCTGTTCGCGAATGGGAGTCAGGGAATGCGGTCGTTGTACGGTTTCGGACAGTCCGCTCCGGCGGTGACGCTGGCATTGGAGCGCGCGAACCGTGAACACCTTGTGGACAACCTAAACTTCACGTAAAAAAATTCAAAAAGAAATATGAAAAATTTCAATGATTTTCAGATTTTTCTGGCTGAACTGCGACTGTTCGCAGGCACTTGGGGTCGGGTACACAAATCAGCTCATTCTTCAAAACCAAGTGGACGTCATCATTGGACCGCCATGTGGACTCCGTAAGTTTTTGGAGTTGCCGTGGTACCGTATTAATTTGGTGCTTGTCTGATACCGTACCTTTTGAATTCTTCAGCGGCATTGCTCGCCGCATGTGCCGCTACTTTCTACAACTTGCCAATATTTCTTTGGGGTGCTACCGTGTCATCGGACTTCCAAAACTCCACTCAATTTCCAACGGCTGCAAACATCAATCCGAGCTCAATAATGTTAGTTTGGCCAATTTAGAATTTTAAAATATTTGCTTTATCTTCAAAAGGCTCTCAATGGCCATCAAAGCATTGTTGGCACGGTTTAACTGGACCGAGGTGTCCTTCATATATATCCCGGACGATATTCGAATGTGAGACAAATTTTTATATTTCTTTAAAATATTTCTTTTTTAAAAAATTCCTCCAAAACCACATTTGTAAAGGACCTGTTCTTATTTCCAATCGGACTTCCAAACATTGGTCAATGGAGACCCTGATCTGACCGTTGTTTTCGAGCAACAAATGGACTCTTCCGTCGCCAGCATGCACAAAGCAATCACCGAAGTCGCCAATAGATCGAGGAGTTAGCCTTACAGAAAATGCCAACTCAATGCTTATTTATATGATCAGATTGATCAGCACATTCATTTATTATTTGGCTTTACTATTTAAGTTGTGGTCTCCTGCTTCGACACTGTGGTTGATCAGCGCAACTTTCTGCTGGCCATCTACGACATGGGATTGGCCCAGAACAATGAGTTTGTGTTCATCATTGGCCTGTTGAGGGGAACCGGCATGCTTCAACAAGGTCAGAGATTGTTTGAAAGCCTTAAATTTGAGATCGAATACCATTTTTCCCATTAAAAGTGATCGCAAACAATGGATCTACCGTTTATGTGCCGTTTTGGATCGACCCAGACGGCACCAACGCAGATGGAAGGGATGCACACGCTCAAATGGCTACTCAGAGGACCATTGTGGTCGGTAAAAGTCAAATCTATTATAAGTAAAATTGACATTTTGCCAAGATTATGGTAGATTTTGACCTTTGACTGTCATTATACACAGGTCGATTTGGAGAACCGGTCCACCGACGAATTGGATGCGTTCATGCAGAACATGACCAGCCAGTTCGGAAAGAGTCCGTTCTACTGCAACGGGAGCTGTATGGGCGGAGCCGGAGAACAACTTGTGATTCCCAAAAATATTTTTGAATAATTTGGACAATTCCTTCTGATCAGCAGCCTGGGATCTATTCTCCGTCATTGTTCGACGCAGCTTACGCCTATTTTCGCGCACTGAACGTCACCATCGCACAGTATGGCCTGCATCAAACAGATGTGTTGCGAAACGGTTCACTGATCAATGCATTAACCGCAGGCGTCTTTCAAGGTACAAAGTTAAATCAACTTTTGGCCATGATCACTATGATTAGGGATGCAACAAGGTGGCCAAAAACGGAGCCCAAATCCGGGGTCAAAAAATTCTGGAAACAGGAAAAGGGGAATTCATGGTCCAAAATCCCCGAACAACCCGGTCACAGGGTTCCGGTTTCCTTATAGCTCTCTCTCTAATACCCCTCACGAGAGGGTTGAAAAATAACCCCCTCCCTAATAGCCTGCGAAAACCGGAATCTTATGACCTAAACTCCCGAAAATCTGGAAAAACTATGCACTTGAAACGTCAAAAGAATCCCGGAAGGCAGAACACCGGGTTTAAGAAAAAAACCGGAAAAGCTCCGTTTAATTTGAATAGGACAAACTGGATCGGTAGTGATGGACGCATATGCAAATCGTGAGCCCTACTTTTTCGTCACAATGCTGGATGGGTCGAACGAGCCTAGTTCGGTGGTCAACATCACAGTTGTGGGCAGCAACGACGCCCAACGCTTAAGTGGCAACAACTACTCATTGGTAGAAAAAGCCGAAACAATTTGAAAATGCAAAACTGATCAAACAAAAAAAAAACCGTTGAATCAGCCTCAAAGATAAACCACCCGTAACAATAATAATTCCAACAGACTTGGACGCAATTGTACACTTCGGAGACCGCTCTTTGGGTGAACTATGGCGGGAAACGCCCGTTGACAGTGCCCATGTGCGGATACACGGGAAACAATTGTCCTCAGGTACGGCATCGACCACAATTTTTGGAACCTCATTTTACTCTTTCTGATCATTTGAACTGATTAACAGTCCTATTGTTTGAGCTCTTGGCTTAAGTGTTACATCACTTCAGATTTTTAAGAACATTGCCGTGTACATCTATTCTGGCGGCGGTCTGATCCTAATTTTGGTAGCCGCCACCTTTGCGGGCATTGCCTTCGCGATACGGTAGTTAATTAAGTGTCAAATTAGGTACTGTACCAAAGTAAGGACCAAATAGTATTTGTCAACTTTAGTTTTCAGTTTCGGGTTTAGTTAACCCTTTACAGTTTACAGTAAATTAAATAGCCACATGTTAATTGAGTGAGAAAATGCGTGAGCGCGAGCGCTTGGCACGCGAGTGTCTGGTCCCATTTTCGGAGTTGCGCAACATGAAGGAGTTGCGCAGTGCGGAGGACCTGAAGCATGAGACGGCCAGCAAGAGCGCGCGAAGCTTACAGAGCAGCAACACAAGTGAGTGAATTGGCCAAGAGCTTGAATCTTGGCCGAGCTTTGAATCTTGGTAAAGGTCTTGGATTCTGGCAAGATGGAAGAAACATAGAGATATTCAGGCGGCACCAATCTGACGTTGGGCAGTAACACCAAAAAGATAGAGACTGAGAGCTATACGCATTTTGTGTACAATCGGGAAGTTGTGTTCGGCGCAAAATATAAAGTCCGAGTTCGGATCGACTCCGAAGATCTTGTCCAACTTCGAAAGGTCTAGAAAAAACATCCAATAAAATTTCTATAGTTATTTTAGAAACTTATCTAAAATCCATTTAGCTTCGCCAGCTTGACCATGACAATTTGAACAAATTTATTGGCATCTGCACGGATGCGCCACTTTTGTATGCTATTTGGAAGTATTGTCAGCGCGGGAATCTGAAGGTCAACGATGCGGAATATTTAATTGAATTCAATTGAATTTTAATCGGAATATTTAATTTCAATTACAGGAAGTGATTGCTAAAGAACAATACGTCGGCGACAACTTTGTCATGGTCTCGTTGCTGCGAGACATCGCAAATGTTCGTAAAAATTTCAAAAAAAAAGTTTAATATATTTAATGAATTAATATTTTTCAAGTTTTACTTCCAAATTTCTAAAATTTTAGCATGTGGGATTTTTGAGAAAAAATTCAAAAATAATTCTGAGAAATAAGTGAACTTTTAGGGACTTTATGCCCTTCACCAATCTTTTGTCGTTGCCCATGGACTTCTGAGCTCAGAGAATTGTCTGGTCAATGACCGTTGGCAGGTGAAAATCAGCGACTTTGGCCTGAACATGATCCGGGAGAGTCAGCCGTTGCCGCGAAAAAGTTCGTCGGCCAACAATGCAACTTCGCGCAAGGGATAGGGAGGGAAGGGCTTTCCCTCAAAAATGCCCAACCATACCAAATGTGAAAATATTTGTTGGCTCTTAACTCATTTTTCAGTTTCAAAAAGTCAAAATCCAAAATTTTATATACCAATGCGATCCTTAAAAGGAGCCGGATCGATTAATGTAAAAATTTATTCGCAGATAGCACTGGTTTTCGAGAAAAATTTAAACAAGCTCCATTTTCCTTTATTTCTGTGACTTTTTTAAAATTTCATTCCCTTTCTTTTGAGGATCATTTTGGTGTATAAACTTTTGATGTTCGACTTTTTAACTGAATGAGTTATGGTCCGATTTTACATTTGACAGGGTGAGGAGCTTTTTTGAGGGAACAGCAGGAACAGACAGACACCATTATTATTTCATAGGGACAAATGCTCGGACTAATAACAACTTAATACTGTATTAACTACTATTACACCCTATCAAAAATAGGATTTTTTTTGCATAATTTTGTAAAAAATAAAAACAAAAAACAATTTATGCAATTTTTTCATTATTGGCCCGACATTCTCCAGAATTGTTGTGGACAGCGCCAGAACTGTTGCGCGAGGCAATTCGGACCGGGACCCGGGAGGGCGATGTGTACAGTTTTGCGATAATTTGCGTGGAATTGGTCAACAAGGAAACAGTGTGGAACGGTGTGGAACGCGAAGACGACATCGATGGTGAGGCAAAAAAAATTTTTTATTTAATTTTTGTGACCATTTTGTGAACAAATTATTGTCAGAAATAAATAATTTGTGGATGCTGAATTGACAGTTGCTAAAAAAAGTTTAAGAGAATGTGCCAAATTCATTAAAAGTATACGTATGTTTTACAAACTGAAAAATTTATTAGAGGAAACCTGTGATTTGGTTGAAGATGAGAACAATGAACTTTTGAAGAATGTGAACAATGTGAAGGTTGGATTTGCTTTTAAAACAGAACTTGTTCGCATTATTCGAATGAAAGTGAAAAATTTCCACCTAAAATAATTCATTAAACTTTAAAAAGCCTCTAAGGTGCACCACCTGCTGCTGAGGAAAGTCTCACTCCTCTGCTGGCGAGCGCTTGCTCTCTCATCTTCCTTCAATTGTTACACCCATCCTCCTTGTCAACACTTTTCTTTACGACCATCACCTTTGTCGCCAAACGCCGACTCACATGAGAGAAATTGGGGTGGTGTGTTGCGTTGTCGAACCAGGGCAAAAGGAGAGTCCGCCGCCTTAACCTCTAGGCCACATGGACTTGGCCATCTTTTTTATTTCAGAATACTTTCTTTCCATTGTTTTCCCACCAGCTTTCACAAATGTCTTTTTGGCTCCCAAATAGCTTTTCTTTCGATTTGTTTATTGGCCTTAGATCTCTCAGCCAAAACCTTCACCAAACTATGAAATGGATCCAGCCGGGGATCTTTATTTCGTCAACAGATATACTTTAGAGATCACTAGTCAGGCTAAAATAAATATTGACAAAAAATGGTGGTTGATGAATCAGGATAGGGATCCCTGCAGAGGTCATCAAGCTGTTCAGTATGTGTTGCCATCCAAATAAGCGCCGTACATTGGGACAGTGGTTGTGGCAGCGTTTGATGCCTGTCCCAACAGCCAAAAGGTTTCCATTACGCCTTTGCCCTAAAAATTGGCAAAATTCCGAAAATAATTTATATATTTTTCGTACCTTAATGATCACTTCGCCAGGTGGTTCCGTAACATATACCCCGATTATTGTGGTCAGTGATGGTTAGAACTCGACGAAATGTGAATATGTCCGGCTGAAAAATTTTAATATTTTTAAATTTTATTTTTTCAATTTTAAAACTCATTTTTCTTTGGTATATAAATACAAAAGTTTATGCATATACCTTTGCCGTTGGATTCCATGCGACTTGCGGTGTTCACTGTGTCCCCGAATAGGCAGTAGCGAGGCATTGTAAGGCCAACCACACCAGCCACAACAGGCCCTAAAATTGAAAAAAAGTCAGAAAAATATTATGCAATTTCCTCGAAATAAATTATTTTGCCTGTATGGAATCCGATTCGCAAATTTACGCGTTCTGTTGGCAAGTGTTCAATGCGAAAGTTTGCAACAGTTCGCAGAAATGCGAACGATAGCTCAGCAATCTCGCGCACATGCATGTCGCCGTTGCGTTTTGGAATGCTAAAATATATTAAAAAAATAAATTAAAAATAAAATTGGAAAAATACCCGGAACACACGAGGTAACCATCGCCAATGGTCTCTTAAGGTCGACAATTTATCCCTATTTCCAAAATTTTTGCGTACTCACCAACTTTATACGCATCGTGCGAGTCAATGATATTGTCAAAAGTGGTATAGAGATTGTTTAACAGGTTCACCACCTTAAAATTGTTTTTGTTTAAATATTTTTTAAATTTTTCTTCTACTTGTAGGGGCGAGCATTTGCTGGCCAAAGTGGTGAACCCAACAACATCCGAGAAAAACACTGTGGCCATTTGGAAGGATTCAGGTTCAACCGACTCTCCAAGCTTCAGTTTCTCGGCCACCTAAATTTCAATGTTCTTTCTTTCATTTTTTTTTTAAAATTTTTTCCTAACTTTTTCACCTGTTTCGGCAGCATCCGGAAGAGGAGCACATCACTTTTGCGCTTTTCTTCCACCAACTCCTTGGTGCGCTCTTCCACCTCCTGCTCCAGCGAACTCGCGTACTGCTCCAACATCCCGAACACGTAGTCCATCAGATTTTTGTTCCTGAGCAGCAATTATCGATTGGATATCGATTGATTTTTTAAATCTTTAAAAGCTTCCATTACCCGCCATCGTTCATTTGGCGCAACATTGTCCGCACGAGGTCCATTTTTGGGCGTTCCGCTGGATTTTCTGACCAACAGTCGCGTATCAAATGCATCTGAAAATGCGAAAAAAA
>JAEHOM010000503.1:0-11542 GCA_016433075.1 Hoplolaimus columbus | reverse complement strand
GGAAGAAGAACGTTCATGTGGAACCAAAAAAGGCCGTTGACATGGGATGTGTGAACATCACGGCATGTTTTGGCCCATTTGAATGATTTGGCCATTTGAACATTCGCAGGAGGGAAGCGGCGGAGGGGGAGGAGGCGGAACGAAGCGGACCACAGAAACAACCGGTGGAATGGTCAGCGGTGAACCTGGAGCTATTAGGAGGGGGAGCAATTAGAGGATTTACGGTATTCCAAATATTTTTAAAAATGTCTTAAAGTTGCAACTCCATTCTGACCAAGATTTGCCGACACATTCGATATTAGATATTACTGTAACATCCCAAATTACTGTAACGTTTTGATTTAAACCATCGCTTTCCTCCGGAGGCCAACCATCCCTAACCATTCACTCATCCCAATAGAGCATGGTGTTGAGTCGTGGCACTGGCGTCCTGAACAAGTATCCCCTGTCCGGCTCGCCGGAGTCCTTCAGTCCCAACTGTTCGCAGCGTCTCAGCAGCCAACACAGCGTCAGTGCCAGTGTTTCCGTTCGACGGTACACAAAGAAGTTCAGATCGGGCTGCACAGCGACCAACGGCAACGCAATGCCCGCAACGGGCACCAGACCATGCTCACGATCCACCAGCCCAGTGCTTTCGTCAATCCCCTAAAATTTGAATGATCTTAGCAAATTTCTGGCCAAAGATCGACTTTTGACCCTCCTCCAGGCCCAACTTTATGGAAGCTGCTTAAACAACATGGCCTAAAAGTGGTTACTTACAGTGATGTTAAGCACTTGTGTTGAGGCTGGCACACTGCTGGGCAGATGGTAAGTAATGCAATAGGTGTGTTTTGAATGAATGCAAGGAAGCTCTTGCGGAACTGTTGCAGGGTCCGATTCATAAATACCCTCCATTTTTGTCGGCACGTATGGCACTAAAATGTTAATTTTTTTCATTTAAAAGGCAACATTTACTTAGGTCTCAATCTAAAACGTTAAGCATGTTGTTTTCGGTGCTCACAATTCATTCTTAACACGCTAAATATGTCTTAAAGTTTTTGTTTTTCAGAACCTTGGCCATCTTGTTTGACAAATCCATAAGTGTATATATCGTCGGACAATCCCAGTGACTCTTCATTCAGAATAAATGAGGAAAGGCAGGCCGGGTATGGCATGACGCGCCAGTCCAGTGGAACAGTATCCTTGAGTTGGACAATGGCAAAATCTGCGACCGGCATCCGCGCAGGCGAAAATTCGCGCCAATATGCCATGATAAACTCCACTCGGTAAATGGGCGCCGCTGGTTCAGGCGATGTGTCACAGTTCGCGAGACAGCCGCGTCCGATGCGCAGGTACACAGGCTGTACCGTTTGCTGATCAGCAATACGAAATGCACATGAGCGCGTGATCAGAGCATGGAAGGAAGTGATCAGAGTCGCTGAACACAACTAAAGCCAAGCACAGTAAGAAAAAACATTTTTAAACATTTTATTAATCCATTCACTTTATCTAATTGTAAATTTGAATGATTGCTCCCTTATAAAGTGGATGGGGTGTGAAGCTAACTGCTCCAGAGACATCTTGCCTATATTTTCTCATTTCTGAGAAGCACTTACCTCGCCTCCGTATTGCGGAGCGTACACTATCCCGGTCCACGGATAAGGATTGCCATTTTGCGTTTTTTCTTGGGAAATAAGCGATTTTTGCGATTGGTGATCAGATGCGCAAATAGCTTCCAGATGGTCGAGCTCGACCCGGTCTGCGATTTGGTATGGCTTCATTGGATCTGCATTCTTCACAAGCTCGTACAGCTCATCCGGTTTTGCAAACACAGCGTCAATGTCGAGTCGAGCCGGTTCTTCTGGAGCTGTTTCGTTAGCCCCTTTGTATGGAGGAAGCCCGATGTACATCCACAAATCGTACGCGTGAAAACTGACCAACACCATTTTTTGATACCAACCGCCTTCTTAAGATGAGAAGAAAGAAATTTTGAGAAAAAAAGGAAAATAATTTGATATTTTTTTCAGGATTTTGACTAATTTTTGAAAAGCATATGCTTAATGTTTCAATTTGTCTTAGGTTTGTCGGCCATACCTTTTCCAGGGTTACTATAAATGGACACTCCGTACAAGTAGTAGCGCTTGTAATAGTTTGACCAACGGTACACTCCACTGCCACTGTCGCCATAGTCGATGTAACGATTGTCTTCGTTGAACAGTTCGATTATGCCATGCCGAGTGTGCGGTGTCCTCGTGCTGTTCATTTGTTGGTTGTGACTTGCTTTTTTCTGAAAAACAACAAAATAATGGCCATTTTCGCATCATACCCCGTCCGCTGTGACGCCCCATCCGACAAAAGTGTACTGTGGATGCCATTGCGCCTTCTCCTCATCCAGCGGACTCAGACTGGAGATCAGACATGCGACCGAAATGCTGAAAGATCAAAAGTCCACGTATAAATATCCTCAATTCACTGATCTGAAGTATGTCTGCAGCATATACGATACGATAATTTACGATAAGTCCCTTACACATTAATAGGTAGAGTTATTCATAGCACAAGATACAGAATATTATGAATATTTACTATAAGATCAGAAACTCATTAATTTAGAGCTTATCTTCGCAGATTAGTAACTATTGTTAATATTTTTCTATCGATTGTTAGATGAATGTGTACTTTGGTCCCAGCACATCAATTGGCTGCTTGAGTTGTACAATTGCAAAGTCGTAGGAACTGACGGGAAACAGTCTGTCACTGCCATCAAATGCCACAATCTCGTATTCCAATGGCTTCATGTCCGGCTCAGCACAACCTGTTCTCGTTGTATGAGGTATTTGAAGAATCGATCCTCAACAAATCACTCACCTACGCCAGGTCTGCTGTCCTTTTGGAGACAATTGCCACCAGCATAAAGCTTCGGCCAGCCCTGGTACACTCCCACATAGTAATAGAAACAGTGGCGAGCAGTCACCAAATGTCTGCTGGTGATCACTGTGGCACCGCAGACAGCCGTCCGATTGCTGCAAAAACACACACACACATTTGAGTATTTGTTTTAAATTTGGCGTTTTGACCAATTTTTTTATTTTATATTGTGCATACCATTGACTGCCATCGCATTTTTCTTGCACAAATACAGCGGATGAACTAAGCGGGTCTGAAGAGAACAAAAAATGGAGATTATTGTTCTTGACCGAATCGGATCAGTAGTGTTTGGTTTGATTTTGCATATCCAAAAAAAATCTGATTTATCTGGGAACCAACAGTCTTATTTGCCATTTTTGCGCTGAAACTGATTTGTCTCTTATATTCCTCATTTATTTTTCCAGTTTATATTTTATTGTGTCTGTTTTTGCTCTGACTTGGGAAAACATCCGGCACGGGTGTTCCGTTGAAGATCAGAGGGTGGTGTTGTTGTTGTTGTTGTTGTTGTTGTACAGCTCCATCAGGTTGTGGAGCGCGGCAATAAGCGCTGATTTGGTCGGCCTCTTGGATGCTGATTGGCTGCAGCAGTTTTCCGAGCCCATTGAAGGGGGAAGGATGAAGTTGCACTGCATGCGAAGGGAAAAGCACAACAGTGAGCGGGAGAGAAAGGCACAAAAAGGCAGCGACAATGGATGTGAACATTTGTGACTAAAAAGAAGCATTTTTTGGTGTTTTTTCACAAAACAAAAAAGGGCATTTTTTCGGCATATAATGAATCGGAGTTGGATTTTGGATCAGTGCTTTGATTTGTCCCACAACTTCATAAAAATGTCGGCATGATTATTCATTTTAAACAACTGCTTTAAAACCACTGTCCCCAAAATGGAGGATGTGACTGGTGCATGGGATGACATCATATACGCAACGAATGTGAAAAATTATTCCTCAAATACCTCAACAATATTCGACAAGCCAGCCCATTCAATATTTTTGAAAAAGAATAATTTATATGTCATTTTTTGCTTAAAATAGTATGCGTCGAATGCATTAAATTATGTAATTATTGGGTGATTTTGAAAAGAGTTTGAGATTAAAAGACAATAAAAAATGAAATTGAAAAACCGAGATTTAAGTCGTTTCAGGGAAAAACATGTTCGCTCGCTACAATCTTTAATGCGGATGTGTTATGTCTATAATATTTGTTAATTAAAAATTGATTCGTCAGTTGATTATGCACTTTATCCGTTTATCAATTATTGGGGAACAACAATTGCAAATTTCCAGCACATCAAAATCACCAAAAAAAGCGTTTATTCTTTGCATACTATAATGCGGTTAAACATCTCTGACTCTGATTTTCTGAGACGAATTTCCTAGGGCCTCCTGTTATTAAATTGAGAGAGTGATTGAGGCAAATTTTGTTGCAAATTCGGGCGATTTGACGATGTTCTGCTGTACCAATAACAACTCATCAGTCAGTCGGTTGTCTATTTTGGGCTCGTCTCCTCCAGCTGCTCGTTGTCGTCGTCGTTTACTCGCAGTTAAATGGCGCGCGCGAAATTGGACAAATTTGGGGTGTGGCCATGACACTGACATGACATGAGCCATGCATCATCGTCCATTGCCGATGTTTTTGGGTTTGGTCGGTCAGTCACCCACCAGCCACTTTTTGACTTGGGTCCCTCCCTCCACTCCAAAAAGTGTCTGTCACTCATTCTCCCATCGCATTGTCCGTCCTTTTCCATCTTTGCTCATTGCACAGAGATTTGCGGTCATTGTAATGCAAAATTCATAAAAAAATGGCCAAAATGACACTTGGCATTCTGTTCGAATTTTGTCAATCAAAATGGGGCGTAAATTTAAGGTTTTAGGCTTTTAGGCAAAATATATAAACCTCTTCTGTGGGAAAATAAATGTGATGCATTGAAAGAAATTCAAAGTTTTTGTCAAAAATAAAAATAAACGCGCAAGGCATTGGTGGTGTGCGGTATTGGTGGTCAATTTACGGACGAACTCTGCTCCCGATCGTTGCCTCAGAGGTGGAGGGCGGTGGAGGAGGCAAGAAACAGCCGGTACCAGCCCCTGGACATCTCACGAGTGCATCTCTAAACAGCCTTTGCTCGCACTCCTGAAAGTCGGCCTTTAGGATGCTCCGACACAATGTGTGCATCTCCAATCAGCTTTAAGATCTGACCGCCTACTGATATTGGTTGAGGCAAAAATCGCTGGGCATAATAGGTCTTGCGATCAAACAGGCAGAACAAGGTTGAGTAATGCCGCAATGTCCCTCGAAAACCCACGGGTATCGAAAAACAAGTCGAGAAAACATAAGAGAGAGAGAACAGTTCCAATATAGAGAACAGTCCAATATAATATAGGAATTCGCACTATTATTATTCATACCATATTAAAATAATTTGATTTTTTTAAAACAATTAAAACACATTGCATATACAAATGCAATAAGTCTGCTTTATTGGTTGTCAAAGGACAAAAAAAGTAAGAGAGATCCTGGATTTTGACAATGTTCCAATATCACACAGCAATCAAATCGGATCAACAGTTTCAAGTTTCATCACACATCAGGATTGGAGGACCGCATAAATTTTGATGTTCTATCCGGATTTCACGTATCCCGGGTCGAACACGGAAAAGCGTCTCACCTTCGAGTGATACAAAGTACTAGCAACGCAATCGTCGTCAAATTTGATGAATTCGTTGGGCCACACACTTTTGGCCGGGCAAATGCCGGCCTTCAGACGGCATATGAACTGGTAGGCAAAGTCGATGCAGTTGTGTTTCGAAAGATTGTAATTGTTTGGTCCCCATCCCCGTTTGAACATCGCGCTAACGATGGAATGAGCCTCCGAAATGTTCCCATAAAGTGGTGTTTTGAATGGGCATGTTTCAACGCGTTTCTTCTTCTTCGCGTCATTTCTGAAGAATCAAATTATGCAATAAATTAATTTAAAAAAAAAAAAACTAATAAAAAAAAATCAAAAATTTGACTAGTATTGATCGGTTCTTTCGCAGGTTCTTATTTTCAGGTACTTTTAGGTTATCAGAGAATGAAACCAATAAACTTTGTCAAATGTTTGCCTGCCTTTCAGCCGATCCAATGTTTTCCAAATGTGCGTACAAATATAAAAACCAAAATTCATAATTTAACAGAAAAAATTTAAATTAAAAAGAGAAAGAAAATACGCAATTTCCGGTCCATACGAATGATATATTTTAAAGCTTATTAAGTGTGATTATAGGGATCAGCATGTGGAATCGCATATGGAATCAGCATCAGGGCTGGGCGAAGCTCGAGATCGACTCGAAGGCGAAGCTCGAAACGAAGCCAGACAATGCTTCGATTTTGGAGGTCGAAGTTCGAAGCAAAAAAACTCGAAGTTTTCGAAGCTCCAAAGATTAAAAACCTTACAAAATTTTTCATGGCTCCAAAACTGAGGTAATATCCCATGCTGTCATAAAGAGATCTTATTTATGATTATGAGTAGTGTTTGGTTAATTCAAACACCAAAAACGAACTGATCAGGAATCCTGATCTGAAAGTCAAGTCCATATTAAATTTTCTGATCTAATTTGACCTAATGATCTAATATTAATATATATCTGAATTAGATAGATGGGGAGTCCGGCGGGCGGTGCCGATATGTGTTGCCGGGAAAATTTTTGAAATAAGGCATTTCCGTAAAGGAAATTCATTATTATAATTTTTTGCTTCCTTTCTATTTCATTTTTTTAATGAAATAATTAGTGAATAATGTCTATATTTATTGAAAATGGCGGTCGTGAACTATGGCTTTTTTTGTCAAAAAGTTGCGTTTTTCAGTGGAATTTCACCATTTTTTCAAAATCTTGGAAATTTGAAAATATCCTCCTCATAATTTTGGAAAAATCGGAAATTTTTCCATTTTTAGGGGTGTAAATCTCTGCTCAGTAAGTTCCTTTTTAGGGGTATATTTTTTCGAAGTTTCGAGTTTTTTTGCTTCGTCGAAGCACGAAACTTCGCCCAGCCCTCCTCGGCATAGCGGAATGGAACCGTAATTTCTGATAACCCGTAACCTTTGGACATGCTAACCATTATACCATCCGCACTCCTACCGTAGGAAATTATTCTAAAAATCCCTAAAATTTCAAGTCAGTTTTTAAATTTAAAATTTTAATCCACTTTACTCTGTTCTAGTTCGAGCGCCGTAGTCTTCAGTGAAGTCATATTCTAAATTCATAAATTTTTTATTATAATACAAAAAAGTTGGACACACTGGCCAATTATAACCATAATATTGGCAACTAACCATAATGACCAACCATAACATACACATGAGACCGTCGTCCATCGTCTTCCGGGTCATATCTGAACTTTAACTTAATCTCTACAAAATCTCCATGCTTAATGTGTCCACCACGATTAGTGTGTCCATGATTAGTGTGGTCTGAATCTGAAAAGCAAAATTGCATGGTCATTTATGTGATCCCTTTTATAAGATAGTCTTATAATTAGAATGAGATAGAAAATTGTTGCTTAAGCGTCGAAATCAAGAGTTTCTTAAAACATAAAACTTTTTGAAATGGCTTAATTTGATGGTATAAAAAAGATAAAGAAAAATTTTCATTCATTTTTCTTTTAATATTGGAAACTATTTTTTGAAATATTTATTCGTTCTAAACAAGCGTTGCTTATATTATTCTCTTCTTATATTAACCTGAGCTTGAACTGCTTGAGCTTGAGACAAAATTAACAGGGCGCGTCCATGTAGAGACTTTTGTATGCGAATTAAAATAAAAAGATCTTCCTTCAGCAGTTTTATGCTTCGTCCACAATGGTTGTTGCTCTTCCTCTAAAAAATGAAAGTGCAAACTTTTTTCGCCCAAAATAGGTTGTTTTTTCGCCCCAAATATTGTATTTGCCCAAAATGAGTTATTTTTTCGCCCAATTTATTCCACCGTGAGAAAATACTTAATTTTAAAAAAATGAATGAGAAAATGCATAACTTAAAAAGACTGGACGAAAAATCCTTAAATTAAAAAGTCTGAACGAGAAAATGCTTAAGTTAAAAAGATTGAACGAGTAAATCCTTAAATTAAAAAGCCCGAACGAGAAAATGCTTAAATAAGACTGAACGAGAAAATACTTAAATTAAAAAGCATGAACGAGAAAAACACTTAACTTAAAAAGCCTGAATGGGAAAACGCTTGCTTTAAAAAGTCTGAATGAGAAAATGCTTAAAGCATAAAGCCCAAACGAGAAAATGCTTTACATAAAAAGCCTGTAAGCCTTTTTCGTTCAGGTATTATAACCTAAGCACGTTCTCTGTCAGACTTTTTACGTTAAGCATTTTTTCGGACATTTTAAATTAAGCACTTGCTCTGTGAGGCTTTTTAAGTTAAGCTTTTTCTTTATCAGGCTTTGTAAGTTAAGCTTTTTCTCGTTCAAGTTTTTTGATTTAAGGATTTTCTCGTTCTGTCTCTCGTTCAGACTTTTTAATTTAAGGATTTTTTCGTTCAGTCTTTTTAATGTAAGAATTTCGCGTTCAGTTTTTTAAAATTAAGTATTTTCTCACGGTGGAAAAAATTGGGCGGAAAAAGAACTCATTTTGGGCAAATAAAAAATTGGGCGGAAAAAGAACTCATTTTGGGCAAATAAAAAAATTGGGCGAAAAAAAAACTCATTTTGGGCAAATATAAAATTTGGGCGAAAAAAGACCTATTTTGGGCGAAAAGAACTGCTCGTAAAATGAAATTTAAACTGAGGATATGCTATAATGTGGATGATGAACCACAGAACTGTTTTAAACCGAACATTTTGGTGGAACCAATAACTTGTTGAACCGTAATAAATGGAACAGAAAGAGATGTTTTTTAAATTTATGACCTTCTAACCTTTAACCCATGCATTTTTTGCCGATTACAAATGTGATGAGCAGATGGGAAGGCGTTGGAAGGATGCAGCAGGATGGAGGAGGGATGACCAAGGAAGACATTCATTTTTGTACAAAAGCTACCGTAATGGTCTTTCCGGTTATCAGAGGGCAGACGATTTGCAGGGGGAGGGGGTCAAACGATTTTCAAAGGGGGCACCCAAATCAATGCCCATATAGGAGACATGTATAATAGGCATGTCATAGACATGTCCTGAATGTCTTAGCAAAATTGACATGTCTGACATGTCATAAATGTCTTACCAAGATTGACATGTTAGACGTCATAAAATCTTTTACCAAGATTGACATGTTTGATATGTCATAAATGTCTTACCAAGATTGACATGTTTGACATGTCCTAAAATATTTTACCAAGATTGACATGTTTGACATGTCCTAAATATTTTACTAAGATTGAGATGTTTGACATGTTATAAAATGTCTTACCAAGGTTGACATGTTAGACATGTCATAAAATGTCTTACCAAGATTGACATGTTTGACATGTCATAAATGTCTTCCCAAGATTTGACATGTATGACATGTCATAATTCTTACCAAGATTGACGTGTTATATATTACATGCCTATTAGACATGTCTCCTATATGGGCATTGCCTTGGGTGCCCCCTGCAAAACGCCTGCCCTCCCTGCAAATCGCCTTCCTCCCTGCAAAACGTCTGCCCCCCTGTTAACCGGAAAGTACCACCGTAATCTACTGTTTATTTTCTAAGATTTTGTCAAAAACCATTTTTGTGTCTGTTTTTTGTACCCAGAAGATCTCGGCCAAACCTGATGTCTGTTTTGTATGAAAAGAAATCGTAATCATGATTAAAGTAGTTAAGTTTAATCATTTTAAGCATTGCACCCTGCTTTTGTCGGGCTTTTCGTTTAGCATTCTTTTTTGTACGAAAAAATTTCAGTTGAAAAACGGCTTAATTTTATGGTATAAAAAATTTAAAAAAATGTTATTAATTTTTCTTTCAATATTGGAAACGATTTTTTGAAATATTTATCCGTTCTAAACAAGCGTTGTGGGCCCGCGAAGCTTATATTATTCTCTTCTTATAGTATTATCAACCTGAGCTTGAGTTTGAGACATCACCAGGACGCGTCCATGTAGTAACTCCTGTCTGCGAATTCCAATAATAAGGTCGTCCCTCATTAGATTTAATCTCAATCCACGATGATTGCTCATTCGCTAAAAATAAATTTAAAAGAGTGGATATGCTATAATGCGAATGTTGAACAGAACTGTTTTAAACAATATTGCGAGCAAAAATGGCATAAAATTGAAATTTTTGGGCTGAAAATCTAATTTTTTCTATAAATGGGGTGTCCGGCGGGGCCGCTAGGCGCAGACTGAGAATTTTAATTTTGGACAATTTGTCTCGAACGCCCCGAGGCGTTGACGTGCGGTAAATAGGAGTAAAAGATTGAAGTGGGTGGGGTACTGTCCATGATCCGGGGCCCTTTCACTTGGAACTCCGAGAGAAGAAGTTTTTTATGATCTTGTCGCGGTTTCCGCGACACCATTCGTGTAAGGAAATTAATCAAATTTGCCTAGTTTCAAATCCGAAATTGGTAGCCAACATATCAGCTTAAATTTCTTAATTGTCCTTTATTGTATTGCCATTTAAAAATTGTGATAATACGCCTTCCAGCCTTTGCAGCTATAAGTCTATGATATCTAAATAAAAAAAAAACAATCCATCGCTTCGTTAAACAAACAATCACCACTCTCGAGACATTCTGAAAAAGTCTATATTAGTTTGGGAATAAAAAACTACCAAACAAAAACTTCCATAAAAATTACCAAAAATGCTAAACAATTTCCCATCAACTACTACCTATCGATTTAAAACCCATAATGCCTGCAACACCTTCTTCTACCCTGATTTCAATAAAATTTCAGCAAAAAACAAATTTTACCATTTCTGGACTGTCCATAACCTGAAGACTGTCCATTGCCGCCGGTCTGTCTATGTCTATGCCTTCCGTTTCGGCCCAAGCCCCAACCTCCAAATGCGGCATTGACACAGTAAATTAACATAGCAATCGTGGTGAAGTGATAAAAGAATATGCTTGCATCGTTCATCTTTCTTATAAAATGTTCTGAAAATAATTAAATCTAATTTATGAAATAATAAAACAAACAATGGCTATTAGCAATCAACGTTACTAATTAATAGGCGAAGACAAGAAAACACGAAAAACAGTTTAAGCGAAGAAAAATTTCACAACCCAAAATTTTCTCTTGGTTTATTGTCCAATTGGTTCTATGTCTATTAACAAACAAATTACCTAATAGTGAAAGCTTTTAAGCACAATATAAATATTTTTGAGCATAAATATCAATATTTTTTGGTAATTAATATACCATATTCTAGAGACGCGCCGGAACCCAAAAAAACCCTGAACAACCGGAACCGGAACTGGAACCCAAAATTTTCCCGGAACCCAAAAAACCGGAATTTCCGGAATCGGAACCGGAACAAAAACGGAATTTTTCGCCGCGCTAAAGGCGCGGCGAAAAAACATCGAATATTTAGCATAAAAAAATCAATTTTTTGACCACAAAAAATACAGATTTTAAATAAAATGGGGGTCCGGCGGTGCCGATAGCCGCCGCCGGGGAAATTTTTGGTGATTTTAGATTGTATTTGTTAAGGAAAATGATCAAATTTTTCAACGAATTTTTTG
>JAEHOM010000502.1:0-11543 GCA_016433075.1 Hoplolaimus columbus | reverse complement strand
ATATTTAATATGGTGATGTGGGGAAGGAGGGCTGATGAATGTGCTCCTCCCCCCCCCCCGATTTCCCCCCAATTTTGCCCCAAATTGGAAGTGGGTGAATGTTGATTGGGGGGAGGGGGGAGATGGGTGGTGAATGGGTGGCATCGCTGCTGCTGTCGCGGTTGTGATCGGTTGTGGAGCAGTTTGGCCACAACCGACAATGGATTCCTCATCAGATTGGTTTCCATCCATCAGCATTCCCATAAGCTTGTCAGTCCATTTCTGCTGTTGGTTGGCTGACTGATTGTGAGTGTTTGTGAGGGTGTCGAGGCGAAGAAAAGCCATTGTTGAATGAGTCACCCCCATTTTGCCCGTTGGCTGTGGTGAGTGTGTTTATGGTGTGAAGAGGGAAAAAATGTGGTGAGTGTGTTTGTGGTGTGAAGAGAAGAGAGGAACAGCAGCAGCAGCAGCAGCGATCACCATGTCCGTGATGATGAAGAGGAGGGGGGGGCCATACGCATTTGCCTACTCGTCACTCTGTTGACGACATACTGCCCACCGCATCAACGACGGTCCGGACGGCGATCGCGTCGGTCAGAGTGACGTGGTGATGAATGGCGATCCTGATGGTGGCGATGATCGCGCTGAGCAGTGTAGGGTGGCGTGCGACGACGCTGCGGATCCTGGGGTGGTGGTGCCGGCCCATATTCCCGTAGCAAGCGCGAGCTGCTAGCTTGGTCATGGTCTCTGCGGAGCTGTTCTTCCAGATCCTGTCTCGCCATTTCGCGTTGCGCCGTTTCCTGTGCCTGTCGCAGGGCGAGCTGTCCGCGCTGAATGGCTTGTTCCGATTCATTGATGCGACGCTGAGCCTCTCCTCGCACGCGGATGTAGCGATCAGCAGAGACGAACAACTTGAAGGCCGTTTTCGTGGCCGCAAACACCTCGATCTGTTGTGAATTAAGAAGGTGTTTGAATCCCCGTTGGTCCAGCCATTCAGTGAGTGTCACTCCCAGGATGCTTCGCTCCGCCTGTCGCTGCTGCGCGGCTGCCATGTCACTGACGTCCCGTTGGTGTGCCGCCTCTTCAACGCGTGTATCGAATGGCGTATTGGCGAAGGTCTCTGTCTGTTCGGTGGCGGCGCGTAGGCCCTTCTTAGCCGCATAAGCAATGTCCTCTGCATTCGCTGCAACCTTCGGGGCGTTATCGGGCGGTGGCGGGAGGTTTCCTCTTCGCAGTCCCTCCGGAGGGATGGTCACAGTGTCGCGGATGGTCAGCGCGGCGCTTATGTTCATGTTGCGAGCCGTTCTCTGCGCCCCATCGGAGAGTCTCGGGACCTTTGGCGGTGGCGCGGGTGCTGATTCGGGTGGTGGGGGCGGTGGTGCCTGTGCCGAACGGTTGTGCTGGTCCAGAAACGCCCAGATAGCTGTGTTGATCATCTTCTGAAGAGCCATCATGTCTACTCCGACTAGACCCGTTGGCAGTTGCGGCGGCTGTGGTGGCGGAGGGAGCAGTACAACATCCTGGTCGTCTTCTAGCGGTTGGACGGGTGGCGCGTCGGGTGACGGAATGTGTGAGCGTTTAGGTGGGTGACGACCGGCCATAGTGACGCTGAGAGCTGGAAACGCGCATGGATTATGTGATGTAAATGTGGTGGGTGGCCGAAAATGTGAGACGAGGGAGGACATGTTGCCAAATGGGTGGTTGGGTGGAGGCGTTTGACCGGCGGCAACAGAGAGGATGAAAGTGATGAGGGTGAATGTGCCGTTCAGAGCCGGAACTCGGCATCCCCCAACAGGTAGGTGGCTTGGCCTTCCGTGATGGCAATGAGGTGGGTGAGAGTTGATCCCTCCTGTCCTCGGATCTTCCGGGCCAGCGAGACGGAGGCCAACATGCGGGACAGGAGTGTCTCGAGAGAAGATGTGTGAGTGAGGATGAGGGATGAGTTCAGAGGTTTGTGGTGCAGCAGATCGCCCAATGCCGTCATGAGCTCCTGCATCACATGAATTTGGCGAGTGATTTCGGCATCGATCGCTTCCCGGGGAACAGGAGGGCCGGAGTGGACCGCTTGCACAACTGCGCGATGAATGGCGTCTTTCGCTTGCGGCGAGAGGTGAGGGAATTCCGCCATTATTCCTGTGTGGGTCGAAGGGATGGAAGAGTGAGTTGCCCAATAAATGGCCGTGAAGGGGTGTGGCGCTTGTGAGGGCAGAGATGAGGAGAATGAGCATGACAGTTCGGCTCAGGATCCGCCATAGAGTGAGGAGTGGACGGAGATAGAGACAGATGATCAGAAGTAGGAATCCGCCGATCATGGCCAACAGGAAGAGTAGGAAGTGGGATCCGAATGAGAATGACAAGAGTGAGCGCCAGTCGATGTCCGGACTCCACAGGTTCCACGAGTCCTCTGGCGTCTGTGCAAGGGTCCCCTCCATGGTGCGATGAAGCTGGTGATGGACTGGGACGTAGTCCAGCCTTCCATGCAGGGTGAGTCCCGTCTCGCCCGCCGGGCAGGTAACTCTGCACTCCATGTGCACATCCGCATCGGTGAGAGCGAGAATGACGGGTTGGCTGACGCCTTGGTGCGAGCACCGCAGCGAGAAGGCCGTTCCATCCGCGCATGCGACTGCGGCCAGTGCAGAGCCGAAGTTGGTGGTGCATGTGATGTTGGTCTGGGCGCCAGTGTGACATCGGTAACACCCATGTAGAGGCTGAGCTGTGGCCTGACAGATGGCATCGTCCGTTTTCATGGCCAGTTGCATGCTCTCGAAGCGAACGGTCACTCGGATGGGGGTGTACGCTGTCTCCGCGTATATCTGGTCCCCTTCGTTGTGGATTTGGAGTTTGGCGGTCAAGAGCGGGAGGCGGTGTGCCGAAGACTGGATATGCTGCTCCAGGTCCGCCTCTTTGCACAGGCATTCTGTGTCCCCCGTCATATGGTTGGGGAAACACGTGGTACAGGCCGTCTGGTCAAGTGTGCAGTTCAGAGCGGCGGCTGCCTCGGCCGTTGCGCAATCCAAGTCCATAGGGATGTCCTCTGCCAGGGCTGCATCTCCCATTTTGTTGAGGAGGAACTGAGAGTGTAGAATCGGGGCCGGCGGGCGCGAAGTCGGCGTGACTTCGATGCTTATGTTCCCCCAGTGTGCTGTGCCGCCCGAGTGAAGGGTCATCTCGTGTTCCTGCTGCTGTCCGTCCCGCCCAGTCATGATCAGTTTGACGAGTACTCGGTATTCGAAGTCAGAACATTTCATGAGCTCGTACACTGTGTCAGAAAGGGGTCGGACATGGGGACGATAGTAGAGGCATCCATCAGCCGGCAATGCACAGTCGTACATCCATCCTCCCGGCGAGTCCTTGCAGATCGTGTAGCCCGGGTACGTGTTGGCTTCTCCAAGCTCGTCCACGTGTGTGTCGGGGCGGACCTTGTCGCAGTGGTCTCCGTAGCAGCTCCCTTTGCGTGGGCACCGTTTGACCGAGGTTGTGACGATTCTGTAGGAGCGAAGCCAGGCCACTGACTGCGGGACGCACTGGAGCCGAAGTTGTTGAAGTGTGATGGAGAAGGAGCTCATCAGGTCGTCCTGGTCATTGCGCACTAACAGGTCGAACGGGTGGCCGGCCGGAAGGAGGGTGAGTTCGGTGACGTCCTCGACTTTACACACCTCCTTCTCGGCCGTTCGTAGACACGAGATGCTCTTGGATGTGATAGGTATGGTGTCCGCTCGGGTTTGGCAGCCCAACGTCAGGGTGGCGATGCAGAGGAGCAAGACGAAATGGACTCGTCGGCGCCTATCACTTCGTCGTTGGGGTGGGTTAGGTCGGACCTTGGTTTGGTCGGTTCGGCGCAGCTCCAACTTGTATGTTGGGACCGTTATGAGGCCTTGGCCACTGTCAATGGTGACCACGGGTTGGTCATCCATTCTAGAGCAGATTTTGGTCCGGACCGGCCGATCTTGGTAGAAGAGATTGAAGTCCTCTACGGACAACATCCACATAAGATCGTTTTGCGGCAATTCGTCGTCCCAGGGGGAACGGTGCCACTTTGGTCCGAACAGGCGGCGAAAGTGGAATGCGAGGTTCTCGCGCGGAGGTTGGTTGTCATTCGGCGGGAGATGGACCGCCGGCGGGTCTTCCTCGTCGTCTGTGAGCCAGACTGCTGCTTCCTCCTCTTCTTGTCGCATGTGTGGAGCGTGGCGTACGCGGGGACGGAGCAAGAGTAAGATAGCCGCCAAAATGAATCCTGTGACGGCGAGACAGCCCAGGGTGTCGAAGGAACCGATGGGCTTGGGTTTGGCGTTCAACTCCGTGGATGAGGCGACGCTTGGGCAGATGGTCATTGCGCAGAGACATAGGATCGCCATAAGGGGTGGCGAGGGCGCTCTTGGCGTAGGACGAACAAGTCGTGTTGGTCGCATGTCTCGCCCTCGTTTGTGTCGCCGGACCCCAAGCAGCAGATCCTCGTCCTCGAATCGATGTTCCCATCTCGGTCGGGGTGCCGGTGGTGGCCGACCTCGGGCAAGTTGGATGAATTGTCGCCCGAAGGCGATCAAGCATCGGATGGGGAGGCTTATCAGCTTCCACATGAAGCAGACTTGCTTGATGATCCATGTGACGATGGCCAGTAGGAATATGGTGAGTAGACCGAGGGCCGGGACGACGACTTGGGGGTTGCACTGGGGGTTGGCCAACTGCTCCCAGCACAGATGACAGTCGATGAGCTCGCATTCGGGGATCGCAGAGCATGTTGCTGACTGGGTGAACTCTCGTCCTCCTTGCCAAAGGTGCAGTTCGCATTCGAAGTCAGTGACGAGGATCTCCCGAGCGAGTGGTAGGTCGAAGTATGGTCGGCGGCTAGCCATGCATATTCCGGCACAGCAGACGGATGTGTGCTTGATTTCCGGTGGGATCAGGATGGAGACTCCCTTCTTCGTGCACTGGACATGGCATTCCGCGCAGGAGTGGTTGGTGACCATCATCGGATGTGCCGAGGTGAGGGTGACGATCAGGAGAAGAGCAAGGGTGAGCGGGAGTGCCGCCGCCATGGCCTTTGCCTTCGCTCGGGTGATCATCTTATGAGGCTGGACGTTCCGTTTGGAGGTCGATGCGGCCGGTTCAGTGGTTTCCCGTTGTTTTTGACGTGGTTTGTCGGGAGGAGTGGTAATCTCAGAAATATTCTCGATCTGAGATTCAACGGGATATAGTTTGTTGATAGGTCGGGTGATGATGCGGCCTTTCGCAACGCGTAATTGGACGCTTCGAACGGGAGATCCGTTCAGCTTGGTTACCCTCCCCAAGTGCCACATGTTGCGTGGAGTGAATGGCTCCTCTATGAGGACGACATCTCCAACGCTGGGTGAGTTGTGTGTTTGGAGGCGAGGAGCGTTCGGGTGGTTCCATTTGGCCCGTTCACGCAGCGTGGTCAGGTAGCTGCGGTGCCATTTTTCCCAGAACACTTCGTGTGCTTCCTCCTTAGCCTTCCATAGCCCGAGGAGTCGCTCATGTGGCGGGAGCCTTTCCTCGTCCGTTTCCTCATGGGCGAGGTCGATGTGCAACTCGACTCCGGGGTTGAGGAAGTCGTTGGGGGTGAGTGGTTTGACTCCATCCGCCGTGTCGTCCACATAGGTCAGAGGGCGCGAATTAAGTGTGGCTTCGACTTCCGTGACGAAGGCGGTCAGATCGTCGTAGGGAAGAATGCGCCGGCCCAGTGTTTTCTGCATGTGCTGCTTGCAGATTCCGACGAGTCGCTCGTATAGTCCACCGGCCCATGGGCTGAGTGCTGGGATGAACGTCCATCGGATTTGTTGAGCCGCGGAGTGCTGCTGCATCGCTTCCATGCCCTCTCGTAGTGTCTTGGCGGTCAGTTGGAAGGTCGGGGCGTTATCGCTCAGGAGGCGCTTAGGACGGCCCCGTCGACTGATGAAGCGCCGCAGGGCGTTCACGAATGACTCGGCTCCGCAATCGAGGACCACCTCAAGGTGCACCGCCCGAATTGATAGACATGTGAGGAGGAGGATCCAGAATTTGGAGTTCCTGTCTGTTCCGGGCAGTTTGACGAGCGAGGGCCCGAGCAGGTCCAATCCCACTGATTCGTAGGCGGGGTGGCGCTGGACTCGG
This sequence comes from Hoplolaimus columbus, assembly GCA_016433075.1. NCBI lineage: Eukaryota > Metazoa > Nematoda > Chromadorea > Rhabditida > Hoplolaimidae > Hoplolaimus > Hoplolaimus columbus. The sequence continues at coordinate 5,456 of JAEHOM010000502.1, read as the reverse complement.
TCCTTGGGCAAGGGCGGCATCGTCGGGAGAGCGAAAGGGCGTGACCGCATCAGAATGCACAGGCGGCACTGCTTGATGGTCGCTCGGACGGTTAGGCGTGCCTTCGGCATCCAATATCGCTGAAGGAGTTCGGATAGAGTCTGTTCAACGCCCGCGTGTTTGAGCTCGGAGTGCGTCTTCTCAATGAGAAGTTTGCAGATGGTCGAGTGACGTGAGAGGATGATCGGGTGCGCCACTTCGATTGGTCCATCCATATTGGAAAGGCGGGTCTTCAGCCTGAAGATACCAGCAGAATCCACAATGACAGGGTCGGATCGGATTTTCTCCGTGTTGGCGAGCTGCTCCAGACGGATCAGCAAGTTGTGTGCCAGAGTGAAGTCCTCGGCGGTGAGAGCTCCCGTGGTGGAGATGGTCAGGACCTCTGGTCTGGCCGACCAGTTAGCCAGTGAGTCCGGCTTTGGCTTGAACATGAGGCGGAGAAACCGAAGTGTGAGTGCCGTGGTTCGAGAGAGTTTGTGCCAAGTGCTGAACCGGGCATAGTCGATCACTGGGTCGCTGTCCGTTATGGCCACGGCGGCGAGCGCTCTCTCCGGTGTGTGCGGCGGGCTCTCCTTGTCAATGGTCACTGTCATCTCGTTGAGCCACTCTGGTTCCTGAGTTTGGAGCCACGGCGGTCCCTTCCACCATAGTTCGTTGGATTGGAGGTCATCCGGGGAAGACCCTCGGGTCGCCCAGTCGGCCGGGTTCTCATGAGTCCGGACGAATCGGAATTGGACGGAAGGGTGACGGCGGATCTCCTTGACACGGTTGGCCACGAAGACCGGCTGGTGCCCCTTCTCGGCGACCCAATGGAGGGCATCCTGGCTGTCTGACCAGAGGAATTCCTTCTCCACTCGCTGGTGGAGTTCCTGCTTCAGCAGATCGAGGCAACGAACGCCGATTACGATGCCCATCAGCTCCTTGCGTGGAATGGTAAGTTGTGAGCTAGCTTTGAGTGGACAGAGTCGGCTTTTGGAGAAGGCGAGGTGAGTGTGGATGCCCATGTGAGTGTCGATGCGGATGTAGACTGCCGCTGCATATGCCACCTCGGAGGCGTCCGTGAAGACATGAAGCTGCACTGTGTCGATCCCAACTCCGATCACCTTCCGCGGGACAGAGATAGCTTGTCCCTTCCAGCTGGACATCATCCTTCGCCATTCTCCCGCTGCATCGGCGGAAAGTGGTTTGTCCCAATCGAATGAGTCCTCTCCCTCTGCTTTCCATAGCGCTTGGAAGAACAGTTTGGCCGGGAGCAGGCTAGGACTCAGAAGTCCGAGAGGGTCGAAGCAGGAGGCGATGACACTGAGAACGGTGCGCGAGGAGAGGACCTTCGACTCGGCCGGCTCGGGGAATGTCATCAGAATGGAGTCTTCTTGGAGATTCCACTTGAGTCCCAAGACTTTGGGTATTGGTTTGTCGAGACGGTCTTCGGCCGGCAGGGCCTGCATCACCGCCGGACGATGGCTAACATATTCCCGCAGATTCATGTTGGCCATTTTGAAGATCTCCTTCGCTTCCCTGCATTGGTTGATGGCGTCCTCCTCGGTGTCGCACTCCAACAGGGCATTGTCCACATAAAGGTTGCTGGCCAAGGCCTGCGCGAGGGGCGTGCCGAGTTTGGCGAAGTGGTGACGGAGGACACCGGCCAAGATGAAGGGGCTGGAGATGACCCCAAAGCAAACGCGGGTGAATCGGTACACCACCATGTTGTTTTGGGAGAGAGGACGGTTTGGGTCACGGAGCCATAGGAATTTGACGACTTCGCGGTCAGCTTCGTGCAGTCCGATGGCCAAGAATGCTCCTTCCACGTCGGCGAGGACGGGAACCTCTGTCGCTCGGAACCGGAGCAGCATGCCGACTAAGTTCGGGAGGAGGACCGGACCACGGTACAGGTAAGAGTTTAGTGAGTGGCGTCCCTTCTCGCGCGCACTGGCGTCATACACGAGACGGACTTTGTGGGTGACCACCGCGTGGTGTGGCAGAAAGTGTTCAATCCCGGACGGATTGCATTTTGCCGGTTCGATGATCCCCTGCTCCAGTTGTGACTGGATTTTGTCGATGTACGCCTTGAGAAGCTCGGGTGACTGTTGAAGTTTGAGCGCCAGCGAGTTCAGGCGGCGATACGCAATGTTGAAGTTGGACGGGAGATCCGAATTGTCCAATTTCCACGGCCAACTGACATAGTAGCGGCCTGTGTCGGTTTGTGTGATGGACTTCTCCAGCAGCTCTGCTGCGTGGTCGTCCTCGTCCTTCTGCGGAGAATCGGTGATCCCAATGGATTCGAGATTCCAGAAGGATTCGAAGGCATTCTCTGGCGGAAGGGCTTCAGCATTGGATGGGTGGACCATCATCAGTGTGACTGATCTGTTGGTCGCCGGTGCTGATGGAATCTCGGCGCAAGCGATACGACCGAAACAGGTGTCGATCAGATAGCCATTATCGCCTATCTTCTTTTTAGACTCGAAGAAGGCCCAAAAGTGGCAGATCCCCAAGAGAATGTCGGGTTCTTCGTTCGAGTAGGACAGTGCTTTCGTGACTTCACTTGGCACGTCGGTATAGTCGTGGTCCCATGAGACGGTTCGGAACTCGTCGACCAATGTGTCCTTCTCGTGAAGCAGCACTTCCTCCCATTGCCCATCCTTTCTTTGCAGAAGAAGTTTGACGAGCGGGGAACGGAAGCGCGGAGCGTGGCCACCACCAAAGACTCCCACATCGAGCATGTCTGACCCCACGCGCGGGAGACGCAATTGACGGCTAAGTGACGTTTTGATGTAGGACCGGTGGCCTCCCGAGTCGAAGACTGCCAAGGAGAGTTGATGTTTGCGTCTGTCGCGCGGAGAGGCGGCCGGAACCTTCAGCGTCATGAGGAACACAGGAGGCCTGGTTCTGGATTTGGCAGTCAGAGAAGTGACGGTGGTGGGCGCTGGAGTGATTGTGGTTATCGCCATGTCAGGTTGTGGGGTTGGCGATTGCACTGTGTCCGCAGCGATGGCGGAAGTAGCCTTTGGTTTCGACGGACGCGGTTTAGCCTTTTTTGTGGTTGGTTTAGGCTGGTTGGGTTGCGTATTCGTCGATTTGTGTTGGTGCTCTTCCTCCTTCTTGAAGCAGACGAGGAAGTTGTGTTTCTTTGAACACGTGCTGCACCGCTGTTTGTCTTCGCATTCGGTCACCGTGTGGCCCTGGCGGAGACAGTTCGGGCATCGACCCAGCTCATTGAGGCGGTCCAAGCGCTTCTTGGCCGTATTGTAGGTGGGGCATTTGCTGGGGCGATGTCCTTCCGTGTGGCAGAGGGAACATCCAGCACGGGAGACTGGACGAGCCGGTACAGGCTGAATCGCGGCAAATGACCGATCCTGTGGCTTGCCGGGCTTCTTTGGCTTGTATGGGGCGGAGGGTGCGGGTTCGCTGGACTTGGTCATGCCAGAGCACAGCTGAACTTCCTCCTTGATCGTGACGAACTCTGCCAAGCGCGCACGATAGTGGTTGTAGGTCCATGTCTCTTTGTCCTTCCGTTGCTGCATGATCAGCTCCTCCAGGATGTTGCGCGGCAATTTGGACTTGATAGAGCTGATGATGAACTTGTTGTCCGCCCGTTCCCCATGGTCAATCAGCTGTGCGCAGATCCGCTCCATGTTCTCGAATAGATGACGGAGTGATGCGGGGGAGTCCGTGGCCTTCGGCAGCTGAATGAGTTCCGCCTGCAGTGCTTCCACCAAAGCCTCTTCGTTGCCAAAGCGCTCCCGAAGGAGAGCAACTGCCCGGTAATAATTGGGTTCCGACGGCGGATAGAGCTCGACCGTGCTCTTGGCAACTCCAGAGAGGCATGTGAGCAGATAGAGGTGTCGATTGAAAGGGTCCACGTTTTGGGCATTCATGGCAGAGTTAAAATGCTGCCAGAAGACCGGCCAATGACGTGGTTCGCCACTGAACTTCGGAAGCCCCAGCGGAGGGAGACGGACTTCGAAAGGACGAGGAGTGGGTGGCGCGAAGCGATGTCCGCCAAAGTGACGCGGTGGGAGGCGCGGCGGAGTGTCCTGCGGGGGAATGAGTGGCGGTATGTCCTGCGGTGGTGTGCGCATCGACTGATCATCAGAGTACTGATCGTCAAAGTCATCGAAGTCCGCGTCGTCGGCCGTGTCCTCCTCAACTGGTTGTGCGCGGTTGTTTCGTGGCGTGGGCGGCGCGGCCGTGCGTGGTGACCCGTGCGGTGGATGCTGCTCGCCCTCCTGAACCACTTGCGCGAGGTGGTGTTCCACTGGTTGCTGCTCTGGTGGAGTCTGCGAGCCGGAGGTGCGCGATGATTCGGGTAGAACGTCGTCTATGCGCAGCACAAGATCTCTCCCATACTCCATCCATTCAGTGAAATGTTTGTAGTCCTCGGCGTCGCCCACGGGTCGCTGGAAATTGTCGTAGCGGAGCTCCTCCTCGACCAGCCGGATGGCGTCCAATGATTGGATGTAGGCTGTCCACTGCTGATCCAGTTCCCTGAGACGCAGAATGGCAGCTCCTATGCGTCGGCGACAGCTCAGGAGGCGTTGGGTCTGTGCTTCGTCCCTCTCAGGCAACAACAGGAGTGCTTCCGCTTCCGTGATGAGGAGGCGAAGGTTGCGGACGGTGGGCGCGAGCGATGAGCGGATAGGACCGGACATGGTTGTGTTTGGGCGTGTGATGAGGAGAAGGATGCGTCAGAGTGCACTGATCACTCTCCTCTTGGATATGTGGAGGTGTGCCGGCGAGGGGATGCGCTCTAGCCGGGCTTTGTGTTGGTGCGTGGGTTGCTGGTGAGGGGATGCTCTCAAACCAGCTGAGTGTGTTTGTTGTGTTGCCGGTTGTTCACCGGACTTGTGTGTGTGTTGGGTGGTGAGTTACAGCTTTGTGCAGTGCAATCTCACCCGGAGCACCATTGTCGCCACTAGAGAGCGAGTAGGGTGGCAATTACCTGTGTTGAGACTGGGGACGGGGGGGCTGTCCCAGGAAACTGATTGGTCAGTGCGGAGCGACTGACTGACGTGGTGATGACTGAAGGTGATGAGTCCACGCACACAGAATGAATGTGTTTATTTGTTCGTCTCAAACTTGGGTAATTAAACCGAAAACGGGTCAGAAGTGCTGCTTGGACGAGGGAGATTGTCCAGCAGCACTATACAGCACATTTTGTGGATGAGTGAGTGAGTGAGGCCATGAACGGCACAAATAGATGAAGTGAGTGAGTGAGTGAGTTAGAACACCCATGATAAGTGATTGGAATGTGTGTAAGTAAGGTATTGCCGCCTTGAAGGGTGGGTGGATATGGGAGGTTGGCAACATGTTAAATGGAATGAAAATGGATGAAATATTATGTCAATGTGGGGAAAAATAAATGGGAATGGAAATTAATTGAATATTAATTAAATATGTAAAATATTAATTTAAAAAAT
>JAEHOM010000501.1:0-11543 GCA_016433075.1 Hoplolaimus columbus | reverse complement strand
GAACTGCGATCCTCCGGCAGATTTGCATCCTCCTCCGGCACATCTCGTGGGCCGCTCTCCTTTGGGTTACGCATACCGCAAGCCGACGCAAAGAGCAGCAACAATAGCAGCACCGTCCATTGAATTCGTCCCCTGCCAGACACAGACACTGTCACGCGTTTCTGACGCCCGTCGCGGTCAACCTCCGTCTCCACGCACCACGAGGTGGGCGTACCATCCCCCTCACGAGCTACCGTCACTTCAGCTCCATCACATGCTACCTTAATCTCATCAATACTCCCCAAATTAGGCTCATCCAGGGGGACTCCCCCTTTCTTTCCCTCAACCGGAGCACAGGCTCCCTCGATGGTCGAGCCACCCCAACCGACATCGGATCCCCATTCTCCGCCACACATCGGCGCTCCGACCAACGAGTCCGCGCAGACACCATTGCGCACATCATCCCAAGTGTCTACACTCGCGCCCGCCTTTGGGCCTTCCTCTTCCGCCTGTGCTACCAGCCAGGCCCCAAACATCTCATAACAGTCGTTGACTTGACCTACCAAGAAGACGCCGGCGAGTGGGTAGAACACTTGTCGGCGCATCACTCCGGGTCCGAAAGTCTGGTAGAACTTCTTATCCAATGCAGTGCGATGACGCCCGACCTCCTCCCAAGCATAGTTGTCAGGCATCGACCACCCATAGTTGTCTTCAGTCAGGTGCCAGTCGGTGTCGTCGCCTGCTGCCAGCACGCGCACGCTGTTCCCCAAATTAAAGCAGAGAGTGCTGCCGCCTTGGACCACTTCCTTGAGAAAGCACTCCAATTCGATTCTACGGCGGCTACGCTCAATCTTCAGGCCAACGGCACGTGTCGGGCACCCGAAGAGCTCGGATGCGAGGTCAACAACGTACTTCTCGGGCATCTTGCGCAGGTTTGACGAAAGTTCCTGAAAGGGACGGGGAAACAGTGCACACAAAAAGACAGCAGCCCCACTGTCCCCATCCGATGGGCCAGCCGAAAACCAAAAAATGAAAACTGAGCACCGGCTCTCGACTGTCAGCCAGCCCATTCTCTCGAGGGCCAAGGGAGCTGATTCAGCCGCCTCCTTGCCGATTGTATACAATGCAATCGGCCCTCCGGCCGCGGCGAAAGCTGCTGCTGCTGATGATGAGCTCACCCGAGATAGCAGGAAGAGCAGCAACAAATTCCTAGCCAACGCCCTGTAGGCTCTCCCTGCGGGCGAGCACTTCCATGCAAAGTACAGTATAACCAACAAAAGCACAAATGCAGCAAGTATGAATGGGAAGTACTGTAGACTCAATAATAAGCCTAACAGTGGGCCCCAATCCAACCTCCATATGTCAGGTAAGGACCAGCCTGGCCCGTCCGGGTCTATCCGTCCAGAATGCCTAACTTCCCAATTCCTCCTCCCAGAGGAGACATATACCAACTTACCTTGTATGGAAAAATTGGTTTTGCCTGCCGGGCAATTCAGATCACACAATAAATTTACATCCGCCACATCAAATTGCAAAATCTCCTTCTGTACCTTGCCCCCAGGTGAACATTTCGCCAAAAATACAACGCCTCCTGGGCAAATGACTTCAGCCTGCACATCACCAAACTCAGAAAGGCACTCAAATTCGAAAAAAGCACCGGTGGAACAGCTGTAACAGCCAGAAAAATTCCGCTGTTCCCCGAAACAACTGGTTTTATCAATCACATTTGCCATTTTTAAGCCCTCAACTTCGATCAACAACCCGATAGGAGAATAGGATGTCTCGCTTAAAATTTTTCTGCCTTCATTGCGCAAATTCAATTTTGCCGTGGTTAGTGGGAGTTTGGGCTCCATCTCGCTGACCACTCTGTCCTTACAGCCTCCACACTGTACAGTGCCCAGTTCCTTGTTTTGCCAACATTCACCGCACAGATCCCCCTCCACTGTGCAATTGAACGCAATCGCTTCATCCGGTGACGTGCACAACACCTCCTCCTTTTCATTCTCGTCCAAAAGGACAACATCTGCATCCGATACCAAAAAATGTTCGCCTAAAACAGGGGCAATGGGGGGAGTCACACCTTCCGCCAAAAATTTCAACTCGCCCCAACTCACACTCATCCCCGGATATAAAATCAATTCAGTCTGTCTCGAAACATTCCCCAAATCCAACTGAACACTCATCTTTACCTCATAATCCCAACTTTTACACTTCACTCTCTCCCATATCATATCATCACTAGGGATTGCATACACTTTGTAAAAAAGGCATTCAGCTGTCGATCCAAACGAAGGGAGCACGCATTCGTGACCCCACACGCTCTCACCCTCTATGCAATGCGATGTGCCCGTAAAGTTCCAAAGTTTGGCCAACTCCGGCACCTCCTCTCCTCTCCTCACATGGGCACACTTCCGACCTGTGCAGGAGCCCATCGCCGGACACCGACGAACGGAGTCCACTCTCACCTTATACGACCTCCACCAACTAACCGACTGCTGGTTGCAATGTAATTGCAATGCCAACATTCTCAACGTGATCGAACCCGCGATCTGTTCGCGATCGCGTTTCAGCACGAGCTCCACCTCCTGTCCTGCTGGTAGGAGTGTTAACTGACCCGTCGCCTTGATCTTACATATTTCTATCCCATTTTCTCCTCTTGTGCACTCCTCAGCGACTGCTTGCACAACTGTCGCCGATGACGTGCCCGATGCACCCGAACAAAAGGCTAAACTGCCGAACAGAACGAGCACCAATTCAGCTAGTCTCTCCAGCCGCCTGCTCCTCCTCTTCTTCCGCATACGATGTTGGCCACCATTTTCGCCATTTCTCTCCAAATCAGATAATAAGTTCATTTCTGTTTCATCGTTCCTCCCCCTCCGGCTGTCCCCAGCCCTCTTCCGAGCCTGCGCAGGACAACAACTCCTTAACAAGCTCCGGAAAAGCCAGTAAAAACATCTCCATCCTGGTCCAACACAAAAACAACTCCATCCGGCCCAACACCCATTGGCCAACCAAAACACATCGCCACAAAATTTGCGCAAACATGCAATAATGCATGTTACGAGCAAAACAAAGCCAATACCTACGCCCATTGCAAGCATAAACGACCCCGTTGGCCAACATTCAGTGTTTACTAGCCTCTCCATACACATCCAACAGTCCATCACTTGACATTCAGGGACGGGTGGGCACATGATCACATTTTTGTATCGCACTTTCTTTTTTGTCCAGTACTCTATTGCACACTCAAAGCCGACCAACAGCTCCTCTCTCGGCAGTTGGAAGCGCCAACGCCCAACAGGGAAAGCTATGCATGAACCACCACAACATGTATCAACTTTTGTAAATCTCGAAGGTGTGTCCAACCACAAGCCATCCGCTCGACACTCCACCTCGCATTCCTTACATTCTTTCGGCCTTCTCATGTTCCTTCCCTCCGCCATACTCCCACAAAAGAGGACAAACGACAAAATGACCAAAACCGCCACAGAGCCCTTCACAAGATCCCTTGCTCTCGCTTTTCCTCTGGTCATCATCGGATGACACTCTTCCCTCTTTTCCACCTGCTCATTTGCATACTTTCCCTCCTCTTCATCCCCGGCATGCTCAATATTCTCTCCCTCTCCCCCAACTTCTAGCGAATACAGACGATTGATCGGGCGCTCTATTATGCGCCCTTTTCCTTCTCCTCTCTTCGGTGCTAACCGCACTTTGGCGCTCCGCACTGCCCCTCCCGCATCCCCCAATTGTACTATTCGGCCCAGTGGCCATACATTGCGGGGGCGGGGATCATCATCCACCAAAACCACCTCGCCCACGCGGGGCTCCCTCACATTTTGCAATCTGCCGCCTTTATGCATCCATTGCGTCCGATCGCGCAAAATCCTTAAATATTCTGTGTACCAACGCGACCAGAAATAGTCAAGCACTTTCACTGTTTTCTTCCATTGTGCCCTCAGGCGGTCCTCCTCCCTTTCAGGACCCAACACAAACTCCTCATCGTCTCCATCGCCACCATCCAGCATATTTGCCGGAAGGGGCATCCCCAAGTTTGCACCAGGACTCAAAAAATCGATAGGTCTGAGCGCCCTCTCCCCGTCCGGCTCCACAGAGACATGAGTGAGCGGACGACAATTCATCGTCCACTCAACTTCCGCAGTAAATGTACGCAACTCATCCGCCGATAGCACTGTCCTCCCGAGCGAAGACTTAAATGCGTCTTTACAAACTTTTACCAAACGCTCCGCGACTGCGTTAGCCCATGGGGAGAGTGCCGGTACAAAACGCCAAACTATTTTCTCGCGCGCCAAGTACTGTTCCAGGTCCCCCCTAGCTTTTCCTCCTCTTGCCTCTAGCGCACCCGCCACTTTAGCCGCGCATTTGAAGGTCGATGCGCAGTCGCTCATAATGCGTTTAGGCTTGCCTCTTCTGCAGGCAAATCGCCTTAATACCTGCAGGAAAGAACTTGCCGTCAGATCGAAAACGGGTTCCAAATATACTGCCCGTGTCGTCAGACATGTGATCAACGCAATCCAATATTTTTGCCTTTGTCCTCCGACTCTCACCTCTGATGGGCCTAAAAAGTCCACTGAAACATTTTCGAATGGCTTCGACCGCTTCACCCTCAACTCCGGATGCGCTGGCATGGGTGGAAGAGCAAACGCTGGTCCACGCATGCGCTTGCATCTCGCGCACCCCCTTACAACACTTTTTATCACACTCCTCGCTCCCGGCGCCCAAAATTCTCGCGAAAACTCGTTTAAACTCGCGTCTATTCCGGCATGTCTCACACTCTCATGCGCTCTTCTTGCGAGCAATCTCAAAATAGGGGCCTTTTTCATGAACACTGCCGGATATTTGAACTCATACTCCGATGGGCTCTCCCCCATCCTCGTTCGCAACCTCCTCACACCATCCTCAACAAACGTATGTATTTTTTCACCTCTTTGCACCACTTCTGTCCATCCCTTTTGACCTAATTTCAATAATTCACATTCTGCCAATTGATAATCAGTCGCGCTCACCTCCGAGCCGGGCAGAATCGCTTCTATCGCACTTGTCTCCGGCCTTTTCCCCACTCTATCCAACCATCTTCTGCTTATTTTCATCACGCGAGCCAACACGCGTACACACACATCCCATTTGCTAAACCGTTCAAAGCAAATTAGCGACACCTCATCCACCGTTTCGGCTACTGCCGCTACAGTGCCGACCACTGGCTCGTACACTCTCTCTTCCCCTTGACAAATTTCAAATTTCAACTCTTCTGGCCAAAATTCCGGCCCTTTGGCCAACCACAGAGGGCCTTTCCACCATAGCATGTTCATTTTTAACTCTTCCACGCTGCACCCCCTACTAGCCACGTCTGCCGGATTCTCATCCGTTGGGATGTAGCGACATTTTAGGCCGACACTTTGCCTAATTTCAAGCACTCTATTCGCCACAAATTTTGGGTGATCGATCCCAGACTGCACCCAACATAACACTGGTTTTGAATCGCACCATAAATATTTTTCGCTTATTTTCACTCCAATCTCTTTCTTCACCATTTTTATTGCTCTCGTCCCAATCAAGAAGCCGAGCAATTCCATTCTTGGAATGCTCACTTCCATTGCCCGTGGCTTAAGCCGACTGCGAGCATAAAGTAGGCTGACGTAAGCATCCGTTCCTTCAGCTCTCAAATACACAACCGCTGCATAAGCATACCTCGACGCATCAACAAAGACATGCAATTGCAATTTAAGGTGCGCATCTGGCACCACCCTCCTCTTGCTGCTCAAACTCGCCCCCTTCCACTCATTGATCAGCCCCTTCCATTCATCCACTTCATCGGGAGCCAACTTATCATCCCATTTCCGCTCCTTTTCCCACAACCTCTGCAAAAAAAGCTTCGCCGGCAATAGGCATGGCACTGCCCATCCGAGGGGATCGAACACAGACGCTAGCCCTTTTAACACGGCCCGCCTGGTATGCTTTCCTTCCTTTATTTCAGGAAAATCCACTGACAAAATGTCATTTTTCAGGTCCCACATCACGCCCAAAATTTTAGGCCTCTCTTTGCCCAATTTGTCCTCTTCTGGAATTCGTTCAATCGCCTCTATGGCATTTGTTGTAAATTCCCTTAAATTCATATGCACTTCGCTGAAAAGTCCCTTCAAACTCTTATATTTTTCCACAACTTCTCCTTCATTCTCGCATCCGATCAATACATTGTCAATGTATATGTTTCTCTGCACTTCCGCCGCAATGGCCGTTCCTTTTGCCCTCAGGTGGTGGCGCAAAGACGCCGCCAACAGAAAGGGTGAAGAGATAACGCCAAAAGGCACCCTCCTGAAACGCAAAACCAACAAATTCGCCGCTGAAATCGGTCTAGACACATCCCTCAACCACAAAAACTTTGTTGCCTCTCTCTCCGGCTCATCTAACTGCAAAGTCCAAAAGGCGCTTTGTATGTCTGCCCAAAGGGCCACTTTCGGAATTCTGAACCGAATTAGCAGACCTGGCAACGAAGGCACAATCACCTCCCCTCTGTATAAGAAGTCATTTAGCGACATTCCGCCTCTTACCTTTGCAGAGGCGTCAAAAACCACCCTGTTCTTTTTTGGTTGCACCACAACGTGGTGCGGCAGAAAATAGCCGCTCGCGCACCCACTTGTCGCTTCTTCTGTTATCTTTTCGCTTAAGTTTTGCCTCATATGCTCATCATACCACTTCATCAGATCAGGCGATTTTTTCAATTTTTCCATCAAACTCACAAAACGCCTGTATGCCAACCCGAAATTGCAAGGCAGCTCATCTTTTGGGTATTTCCAAGGCCATGAGACGACATACCTCCCTTCCACCTTCTTCACCGTATCCTCAAACATCTTTAATGCGATGGCGTCATCATTTTCTACTGGGTCATCCCTCACGCCAATGGCATCTAATTCCCAAAATTTCTGCACTCCATCCTCATCCTCATCACCCATATCATCATATTCTTTGATGGTTGCCGCCGCCGCCATCCATCTGTTACTATCTTCAGCCTCCCCCATCCCATCCATTTTGCCACACACAATCTCTCCGACTGATGTATTCACTCTGAATAAGTCACCCTTCATAGGTGTGACCTGTCGGAAAAATCGCCAAAATTCAGATACGCCGACTAAAAGATCGGGCTGGTCATCCACCAGTTCAATTGTGCCCGAACTTATGTCCACTCTTTTAATTTTCCCCATTATGTAATCGATTCTGTTAACCACCAAACTTTCAAGTCCACCATCACATAATTGCATACTCACTAAGTATTTGCCTGACTTTACTTTCTTTGGCTCTCTTTGTCGGATGCCCAGGATCTCTAAAGTCCCATCATCCACTTTCGGCGGACTCAATTTTCGAAGTAAATTGTCGGAAATGAGACTTAACTGACTCCCACAATCGAAGAAGACCAACGCCGAAGCGACACGCGTCAAGTCTCTCCCACCGACCACTTTTATCCGTGCCGCCATCAGCAGTACTTCACCTCTTCCGTGTGCCACCCCAACAGTAGGCGCACTCACTCCTTTCTGCACATAATTACCCTTCCCCTTCCTTTCTTCCATTTTCACTCTGTTCGCGCCTGTCGCCTGCGACTGGTATGCCGCCGGGCAAATGATTCTGTTATGTTTGCCGCCACACACTGCACACCCTCCACTGATGCACTCCGCCCCGTTATGTCCGGTGCCCAGGCAGCAATGGCACCTGCCTTGCGCGTCTAATCTTCTCACCCTTTCCATTCTGTCTAATATTTTTTTGCATTCCACCGCCTTATGGGATCCGCCACACAGGAGGCAGTTCCCTTTTCCTTGCGGGGCCTTCTGTACGACAAAGGCTTTTGCTATATGCGCGTTCCGATCTCTTCTCCGATCGTCTCTTCCTCCATCGTTCCGTTTTCCGCCTCTATTATACCCACCATTATAGCCGTTTTGCTGGTGTCGAGTGTGCAACACTCGCCCGCATCTTGCGGCTTCCTCCCGTAATGAGATTATCTCATGAAATGCTCTTCTCAGTTCATCAACACCCCATTTTTCATTACGACTTTTTTCCATTTTTAATGCCTCCAACACGATTTCGCGCGGGAACTCATGTTTTATTGCCATCATCAGAAAGTCCCTGTCCCCCGCTGGCTGTCCCAGCCCTTCGAGCTGTCTGCATATGCGCTCTACATCCTCCAAACATGAGCGCAGTGATGCTGGACTTTCGTTTGCTGGACTCAAGTTCATCAGCTCCCCTTGAAGAGCCTCCTTGATGGCCTTTTCATTCCCGAATTGACGCCTAAGCGCGTCCAGCATCGGTTTATAATTTTCTGCGGTTGCTTGATATCCTTTCACCGTCCGTGCCGCTCTTCCTTTCAAACTTAACAACAAATATGTCGCTTTCTGCGACTCCGGCATTTTTCTTTGGTCCACACTTGACTTGAATGCCTGCCAGAAAACCGGCCATTCAAGAACATCACCATAAAAATATGGCCATGGCATTTTTGGATAGTACATAGGGGGCATGTCAGAACATCCTTGTTCTGCCACCATCGCCCCCCGACCTCCCCTTTCAACCTTCCCATCATCTTCCTTCTTTGGTTCATCTGCGCGCCTCTCGACCTCGACCGACCCCGTATCGCTACTCGCGGTGCTGTTTTCCTCCGCCAGCACTATGTCGATGTCTGTGATCATTCCACGGGCATCTTCCAGCCACTCCGTTATGTGCTTATTCTCTTGCGCAAAGTTATCGTACCGTCTCTCTTCCGCTTCGCGAGCATCTCCATCTAATTCCGTCATATAAACTCGCCAAAGTTCTTGTTTTTCCTCTATATATGCTACCGTACGCTTGATGTGTACCAGCATTACACGGAGTTGCTCAACCCCTTCCTCTGACCTTTCCTGTGCTCTAACAATAGGCTCTGCTTCCTCCATTTTGGCCCTAAGACGGCTAATTGCCGGCCCAATCTGTTTTCTCAATGGACCCGACATATGCAACCTTCACGCAATTTTTCCCGATGAAATTGCGAAGATTGACACTCGGCCACTTGCCTTGGCCACGACTTCAACTCTTTCTACACGTCCGGATTCGTCCGACAACCGTTGCACCAACTGTTCCGCCCTTAGCGGAGACCTTCCTGCCCTTGCAGGGGAGAAAACCAAAACAGAGGAAATTACCCGACCCGCCTGGGGCAAATTGGCGAAGAGATGGTTGCGTAGATTATTTTATTTCACTCTCACAACGAGCAGCGAAAAATGGGTGAATGATCACAAAATCATACACACACAGGAATGAATCCCATATATCCCGAATTCGCTCCTCGTTGCCTCCGACCAAAGCATTCCGCCCTCCTTCCTTCATCATGGGGACGAACATGCAGGGGCCAAAAGTCAATGTTTGGATAGGCTGACGGGCGAGTTGGCCAAAGACCGCTGAAAAAGGGAAAGGGAAAGTCGTCCCCGACTTACGGAATCGGGGACACTCCCGGGGCCAATTACCCCCGTCAGTCGCGCGAGAACACGCCATGGTTCCCGATTTCCGTCAGTTGCTCACACACATCCTGAAGACCGAAGAAAGTCGCAGCAAGCGGCGCGTTAAAACTGCGCGCAAAGTCCGCTACACGTCTCAGCGCTCGCCCAGCCTCTTGGCAAAGACGCACCATTTCCTCCCGTGCGTCCGGGCTGATATCTGAGGGGCAAAAACGCAACGCCAGGCGCGGCTCGGTCCGCGCCTGAACCGCCCGAACTGTTCGCTGCGCCCGGAAAGTAGGGCAGTTGCGAACAAAGTGGTCTGCACTCCCACACCGATGGCACACCCCTCTTTGTCGCTCCCCATTCTCGCCCACACGAATGGCTCCGCCCCCAGCTGGACGCGCATCGGCACCACCCGCCAACCCGGCCAATGCAGCGGCAACCAGCCGCTGTACGTCATCAGCATTCTGAACCGTGCTAGAAGCACCCGTCCCGGCACCGACACTTACAATGGAGCTCGCAGTTGAGGTCGAAGACGTCCCAGAGACCCGCGCATCGCCGGATCCTCCCGCAGCGCGTTCTTCCGCCCTCCAGGCTTCCAGATCCCCCGCGACCGAGTCAGTGTCACGTCCACCTCCACCCGGCACTGATCCATCGCCGCTCCCGCCCGATGCTCGTGCACCATCTCCGGGAACATCCACTGAACTGCGATCCTCCGGCAGATTTGCAGCATCCTTCGGCCCATCTCGTGGGCCGCTCTCCTTCGGGTTACGCATACCGCCAGCCGACGCAAAGAGCAGCAACAATAGCAGCACCGTCCATTGAATTCGTCCCCTGCCAGACACAGACACTGTAACGCGTTTCTGACGCCCATCGCGGTCAACCTCCGCCCCGACGCACCATGAGGTGGGAATACCATCCCCCTCACGAGCTACCGTCACCTCCGCTCCAGCACATTCAACCTTAATCTCATCAATTTCATCGTCGTTTGCGGGGTCGGGCCCTTCGCGCGGACCCACCACTCTCTCACCCAAAGGCGGGGAATGGATTCCCCCCGCGGCCGGAACCGCTTCAGCGCTCCAACCAGCATCGGAGCCCCACTGCCCAAAGCCCACCAAAGCCATCTGATCCGCGCAAACTCCGTTGCGCATGTCAACAACCGCGTCAATGTCCGGGTCAGCCCCGTCCATGTTCGACCCCATCCATGACGCGAACATGTCATAACAATCATTGACCCTACCTACCAAAAATAAGCCGGCAAACGGGTAGAAGACTTGATGGCGTAAGAGCCCCGGCCCAAAGCGTTGGTAGAACTTCTTCTCCACGGCCTCGCGGTGCCGCCCAAACTCCTCCATGGTGTATCCATCAGGACGTTGCCAGCAACCGCTGTCGTCTTCAACCAGATGCCAGTCGTTGTCGTCTCCAGCTGCCAAAACGCGGATGCTGTCTCCCAGGTTGAAGCAGAGAGTGCTGCCATCTTTGATCACATTCTTCAAGAAGTCCTCCAAACCGATCCGCCGATTGGTCCGCTCCAACTTCCAGCCGACGTCGCGCGCCGGACAGCGGAAAAGCTCCGAAGCAAGCTCAAGCACGTACTTCTCAGGCATACCGAATGAGCCGGATTTTGCTGTCTGAACGGGATGGGGGGACAGTTGGCCCAAAGTGTAGGAATTCAAATCTGAATTCCCAACATATAGCGGGCGGACGAATGCCCAAACAACAAAAAAAGAACAACGGCCTTCAAAAGCCCCAAAAATGAAAAGTGAGCGTCGACCTCCGACTGCCATGGAGCTCGTCCCTCCCGGGGCCGCTGCTGCTGACTCAGCCATCCCATCGCCGATCGCACATACTGCAATGGGCCCTCCCGCCAAAATGAAAGATAATGATGATGATGATGATGATGAGCTCACAGGCGCAAGAAGGAAGAACAGCAGCAAACTCCTTGCCAGCGCCCTGTAGGCTCTCCCTGCGGGCGAGCACTTCCATGCAAAGTACAGTATAACCAACAAAAGCACAAATGCAACAAGTATGAATGGGAAGTACTGTAGACTCAATAATAAGCCTAACAGTGGGCCCCAATCCAACCTCCATATGTCAGGT
>JAEHOM010000500.1:0-11547 GCA_016433075.1 Hoplolaimus columbus | reverse complement strand
CCCCTCAGCCCCCCTAACATAAGACCGCCCCTGTGACTAGCTGACGAAAATAGTTACATAAAAAATAAAATTAGTAACTAGTTGTTTAAATTATTTAACTTTTCAAAACTCATTTCTTCCAGGTCTGCCTGTTGGGATTTGAGGGATTCTGACATGAAGTAGCCGTCCCCGCACGCGATTTTGAGTATTCAATGAGGAATGGTTCTAAAGCTTATGCTTTAAGCTTATTAAACTTAAAGGTCTAAAAAGATCAAAAAAGTAGCTTATAAAAGCACAGTAAGCAATTTTATATGGTTTGGATTCGAGAAAATTAACTGTTTTTGCCAACTAGTTATGATTTTTCATTATTTTCACGAGGCTATAACATGATTTCTTTGGTTGCGCGCGAAATGCATGGTATAGACGTGCCAGATTGTCGAGCGTAGACAATAAAATGCCAAAAGCTTGCAGTGCACTTCAAAGCGAAAGTTCCACTATTGTTTCACAATAGAATTTCTTTCGCTTCGAAGTGCACTGCAAGCTTTTGGCATTTTGTTGTCTACGCTCGATAATCTGGCACATCCGTATATTCGTGCTCATCAGCTCGACGAGTTGAATTAATTGGTACCATTTTTGGGCGATTTCAGATTGGCATCGTAAACACGACTATATTTATAAAAACATCAGACCATTTTTTACAATAATTTTATTAGTAAAAACATCTCTCTTTCATTGTGTTTGCCGATTTCAAATGGTTGCAGTTGCACTAATGACACAGGCGAATCCAAGGAAGACAGAAAAATGGAAGCCAATGAGATGGTTGGACTGATCTCGAACTTGGGAAGTCAATTAGCAATCAAAGAGGTCCGTAATTTATGAATCAATTGTTTCTGAATGATTTTAGGAAAGAGAAAAGGAAATGAATCCACAGAATCATTGTTCGTCATCATTGGCGGTTGGAAAGGCTTTGTCCCCAATACCTGAGGTAAACACGTTGTACATTTTTAAACGGGTTAGGGAACCCTCTCCCTTGCGCAGGTATGTTTTGCTCTTTCGCAAGTCATTTCATAAAACTTTCAATTTCTCGGCGTAAATCATGGAACATAGTAAGGGGAAGGAGAATTCCCTCCTTAAAACTTAAAATCTTTTATCGGCGGAAGGGAGGATAGTTGAAAAAGGGTTAAAATCTGATCAATTTCCTTAAAAAATATCATCTAAAATTCCAATTTTCCCCGGCGCCTTATCGGTATCTCGATTCCGAAAAAAAAAGTTAAAAAAGTAACTTCAGAAATGATTCTTTCCCTTCAAAAAAATTTTGAATAAATTTTTGGCTTGAAAATACCGGGTGTGTTAAAAGTTCTAGTATAATTTAAAAAAAATAATGACGTATCTAAAATTGATAATCTTCAATTAATACAATACATGTATTTTCAAAAAAATTTATATAAATTAACTTCTATCATATAAATTGTTTGAAGATTTTTTGTGTTTTAAATTAGAACTATGAATGAGAGGTGCTTCTCTAATTATACCAGAATTTTTGACACACCCTGTAAAAAAACCGATGAGCCGCGGCGAAAACTTTTGACTCTCTCCCATAAAATTTCGTAGGTTCATAATAAGGTCGGCAAAGGAGAAGCAGTTGTGCGTGGGTATGCAATGGGGTGGGAGGGTACCTAAAATTCGGAAGGAGAAGGGTACGTGGGGAGAGGAGGGCGCAGTTGGTTTTGATCAATTTCCTCACAAACAGTCGAAAATTGCCAAAAATTTCGCTGACGGCGTAAAATCCGCTAATTGTCACCGTCGGTACCTCAATAATCTTAAAAAATAAATAAATTTGACCTAAGAGTAAAAAGCGAATTTTTTTTCGAAAATAATTTTTTGGTTGAAAATATTTCCTTGACCCAAAAATGCCACTTCGCGCAAAAATTTTTGCCGGTCTTTGGCACGGCAAATACTATATTTTCTGCTACATTCTTACATTAGTGTACAGTACTTCTAAATTCTAAAACCAAAATCCTATGTGCTAAATATGTCTCCCCCACTGGGAAAATATTAAACTGTTTAAGGTGGTCTGATGAGGAATATAGAAAAAAAATTATTGAAAATAGGCAAAAATTCTAATTTTATCCAAAAATTAACATTTTGTCATTTTTGCTCCAAAAAGCATTGAAAATTTTTTGCAAAAATTACCCAACTCGACGAACAAAGAAAAATTTCGGCGCTTTCAGCGCGGCTCGTAATTTTTCTGAGGGTACGCATTTTGGCTTTTCAGGCCTTTACCGACGTATGCTAGAGCCGTCCCTGGTAGAAATGTGCATTGATTTGCATTATATGAATTCAACCTTAATTTTCTCTACTATATGACAACATCTACTTTTTAAAGCATTTTCGTTGTTTCGTTAGCGAATTGGAACGAAGGGTGGTTGAAGGAGGTGCAGAAATAGAGGCACTCAATTCGGAGAAGGATGGGCTGCTAAATCAAATTGATCAGCTACAAAAGACAATTGAATTGGAAAGGACCAAGCACGCTTTTGAGAAGCGGGAAGCATTAAAGGAGAAGGCGGTTCTGGAGGAGGAGAACGAAAGGGAGCGGTCACTTCAGGCAGTTTTGCGCAGCAAATTCGATGAAATGACTCGCAAATTTGACACGTATGAAACACAGTGCAAGTTATCGGATATCGATCCATATTTTTGCTTAAAAGTTCAATATATATATAGTCATCATCTGATTGATGATGTGTGTGCTTTTTTTGTCTAAATGATGATGTTTGACTACATATCCTAACTAGAGAAAAGGTCAATTGTTTGTCGCCAATTGGTTATAGGGAGTTGGCAGTAGACGACAACATGCCGTCCTTTTTTCTCAATCTAAACTTTGAGATGTATTTGTCGCGAGATATCTTTTGCGATTTCCATAAAATATTATTCATTATTGTCAATTGTTTTTGCCGATAAAAAATCCTCTCCTCCCTCCCCAACCCTACGAATTTGGGAATTGGTTCCACATCTCTCAGCCAAAACGATGATATCCCGCAGAATTTTGGAAAATTTTTAAACAAAGACGCGATAAAACAATTTTTGGGATCCCGCATTAGGGTGCCGATCACGCAGGGGTGGGTCTCGATAAAAATTATTAGGAAAAATAAGGGCTCGTGCAGGCCCGTAACCTGGGGGGAATTCCCCCCCCCCCGAACCGCGAAAAAAATTGAAATTTTTTTAAAAATTTGCCAGTAAAAATGCAATAAAAAGCGAAAAATTTTTGGATTCCCCCCCAACCCCTATTCCCCTCTGAAATTTTTTTCTGGTTACGGGCTTGGGCTCGTGATTGTTCTCTTTCCTACCGCTCATTGCATCTTTCATAAATTTGAATTTAAGGGCTGCCATGGCATTATTCGACAAACAAGCCGAATTGGAGAAGATGGTCAAGGCTGATGTGGAAAGAACAAAAACATTAGCCGATAGAGAATTTGAGTTGGAGAGGAATCGACACGAAATTGAGGAAGCACGTAGGAAGGTTCATCCCGATCTGTTGTTGTTAATCACTTTGGCTTTTCTTGCTTGCAGATAACTGAGGAAGAAACTGAGTTGTGTGCAGCAAAATTGGAGTTAGAGCGTCTTAAGGCACGGAATGATCAGCTTAATGCTCTCAGGCTACAGATGCAGCAGCTACTTAAAGCATTTGAGAACAGCAATTTGGATTGAGTGTGGTGAATGGGGTGACATGTGTGTCAACCGACGGATTGACCTGTTTTTGTTGTCAATGCGTCTTATTAGGTCAAGGATTGGTGCGTTGTACACATGGTGACTATACCGAGCTTTATATTATGTCAACCTATCATCCCTCCACGTCTTCGTCTTTTTTGATAGTTTTCCTTTTCTTGGATCTGCTTATTCCTCCTATTACAATACCTCAGCCTTACCACAAAATTCTTTATGCAAAATATCACTTTTGTGGGAATCATAAATAATTTGTGGTTTGCACGTTCTTTCGCTTTTTGGCCTGATTCATGTTTTCCGCGAAAAATTCGAGCGGATGCTATTATTAAAAAATGTACAAAAACGAACACAGTTATTGACAGTGTTGCGTCGGCTCCGGCTCTGAGCCGGCTAAGCCGCTCCGAAGATGGAGCCGGAGCTGTAAAAATTCCGAAAATTTTACTTTTTTTTTGTGAAAAAACTGACGATTTATTGGCCAAAATATGAAATTTTTTCATTTTAATTCGGAAAATTAGCTTGTGTAGACACCAAAAATGAAATTTTTTTGCTTTATAGGAAAATTTTTGTTTCTTAATGTTTTCCCGAGCCGAAATTTGAAAAAGCCGGTAGCGAGAGCCTGGAGCCGTAGCCAAAATCGGCCGAAAATTCAAAATCTTTAAAAAAGACAGCGCCGTTATTCCCTTTTTTACTTAGTATAGGTATACGCGAGCATCTCCGCTACTGCCTGTCACGCGTAGCTATTTTGCTGCTCACGCCGGCACACATCCCCAATTTATCTGTAACTCATTTCACGCGCATTTTGCAGATAACTTCTATTGGCAAAAAATGAACAGCACCCGCGGGCGCAACTTTTTTCTTCAAATCGCAAAAAATTTCACAAAACATGATTAACCCCCAGGCCCGTAGCCAGGGGGAAAGGGTGGAATTCCCCTCCCCCCGAACCGCGAAAAAAAACTGAATTATTTGAAAAATTTATCAGTAAAAATGCAATAAAAAGTGAAAAATTTTCGGATCCTCCCCCCAAACCGCCATTCCTCCCTGAAATTTTTTTCTGGCTACGCAGAGAAAATGGACTTGAACACCCAGTCAGTCCAACTCTAACCTTGATTTTCTCGAAAATTTTCATTGAAGGTTTTCAAATTTTATTTTTCCAATAATCACAGATGCCATAGATATTCCGCAAAAATTCTGATCCGGAGGCTTTTCCAAAAAAATATTTGGTTCCGATCTAGCGATCTGTACAAAACATATAAAGTCAGAATTCAACTACTGCCAGATTATTTTGGCGAGATCAAATAAAATGAAAAAAAGGTAAACGAATTCGAAGCGAAAAAGCTGATTGGATGATTTGAATTTGTTTAAAAGCTCATTGGCTGATTTGAATTTGAAACAACAATCTGAAACGAAAGCAAATGACTATAAAAATTCAAATATACAGTATTTTTTTTTGTTTACACCATTTTCAGGACAACCACATGAGGTTTACAATTGTATTCCTACTGTTCCCTGTCTTGATTCTGTGTCCGTTGTTTCTTCACAACACATATGCCTCCAATTTGGCAAACTTTTCGGAATCCCAAGGGAGGCGACGTGGTGTAATGTTAGCACGCTTGCCCCACAAAGGCAGGAGGTCCTGGGTTCGATTCCTGAGCGTCGCAATCCCCCATATACTCGACCGGTGCAGCGGAATCTGCACATAAGCCCCCATTAGTCATTCCCCTGAATAAGGTGTGTCTGACAAATGGGGTAATACAGCCCTATTGACCATCTAGCCCCTCGTGGGCTCAGGGAACGCCGCCCGTAAGGGAGAGGATTGCCCTCACACCTGAAAATGGTGTAAACAACAAAAAAAAATACTGTATATTTGAATTTTTATAGTCATTTGCTTTCGTTTCAGATTGTTTTATCTTAATTGATACTTGATCTCGCCAAAATAATTTGGCAGTATTGGGCCACACTGGTCATTGTAAAATCAACTTTTTGGAGCTGTGTCGGCGTGTGCTCACTCCCCACTTATGTTTTACAAATTTTTTTGTTTCGTTTTTTCAATAGTCAATTCGCATATATTTTGGCCAAATTTTAAGACTAATCAGCTTTTTGCGGAGGATTTGATTATGCATAGTATTATACTATGTTATGTATGTACATTGTGCAAGATACATAGTTGATTCTCTTTTTTAATTAAATTAAATAAGTGACGACCATTCTGCCATTCCGGTTCCATCCTTCCATTCACTCTCCCTTCTTCCCTTCGCTCATTGTTTGGATTTTGGGCTCATTTTGTCAAGCTTCTTCAATGCCTCTTCCAGTCTGGACACTTGGCCTAAAGGGTGGTGGGTGAATGGATGTCTGTCCGTTCCTGTTGCTGTTTGTTCCGTTCTCCCTCCTCCTCTCACTCTCTCCAACTCACTTTTCACATCCTTGACCAGCTTCTTCGCTGCACTCTTGCTGTCCAGCAGCTCAATACGCTGCGTGTACGGGTTGTAAGTAACTTGGAATGGGCGTGGAATTGTGCTTGCCCATGTGCTGAAAATGTATGCTTAGGTGGATGTCCTTCTTATGGTATGAAATGAACTATGAACTTGAGCTTATGACCACTTCCCCCCGTGCACTGCTCGGATTTGCTTACGTCAGCTTGTTCTTCGCGTCCGCAAACGATTCGGCGACAAAGTACTTGGGTTGATAGCTGGTGATTGGGTACTTGGTCTGACATGTGTCGGCCGGCTCAAAAGGGCACAACTCGGGCTGGAACAATGAAACGGAAGGAAAAGAATAATCAACGGAGAACGGACAGAAAATATGAAGGGTCTGAGAAGTCTGATGAATTCACTAATAATAATAACCAACCAGTCAGTAGTAATCCCCATTCCGCTCTTCCCTCCTATGACGTATCATATCATACGCCGCGTATGATTTTTTTATGTGATTTAATTGAAACAGGTTTTCTGCGTATGATATGATTCTATGATATGATATCATATCTGAGATATGACGAGAATTGAAACAAGCCCTAGCAGCACTCACCTGCCCACTCAACGCGTATTCCAATTCACCGAATGAGCTGAGCAATCCAGCGCCATATGCCTTTTTGACACCATTTTGAATGCAAATGCCGAACTCAACAGTAAACCAATAAAGCTGAAATGTAAGGGGTGAGAGCGTTCGGGGGACGAGCATATGTTTATTGTGCATGGTCAACCATTGACACTCCTCTCCCACCCCTACGCTTACCGTTGCCAATTTCTCCACCATTTCATCGGAAGCGCCAAGCGAAGCAAGTCCGATTTCCTGGGAGAATTGGGCAAACTCGGGGTCCGCAAAAAGGGGACAGTGGCCAAGCAGTTCGTGGCAAATGTCGGGTTCGGGCGTGTAGTGGGGCTTTGAACAGTGTCGAATGTACTGGGTGGAGTGGAAGACGCGGAAGGCCAGACCGGCAAGGAAGTCGCGCGAACTGAGCAGTCCGGCGACGGGGCGCAGGGTGAAGCCAGTGCAGTCTGAAGAAAGTACTGATGACTGTACTTTCAGCAGGGCTACTTCTTTCCCAAGTGACCTTTAAGGAAGTCTGACACATCCTGCAATTGCGGAATTTGGTCGGGACCGTAGCCACAGTTCTGTTGCAGAAGCGGAAGAATGTAGTTGAACTCGCGACACGCATGTGTCGGGTACAGCTTGATCAGTTCGTTGTAGATGGTTCTCCAGGTGCCCACTTCCTCCGCAGTGTATTCCACTCTCGGGATCTTGTTCCCATGCCGAAACATGGCTGCGATATCTGCGAACTCCTTGCGACGCGCACGGTATATCGGGTCAGTGAAACCCTGAAAAGTGGGGTGTTGGTGAATAGTGTGGGACATATATATGTAATGCATAAAACGAAGAGGACGCACCGGGTGGTCCGCATCCAGCTCTGCGCCGTAGCTGAGCACACGATTGGCGAACTGATCAATGTCGCTGATCTTCATCGGAAACCATGGAACACTCTCTGATAGCATTAGTTAAGCGTTGATGCGCTTCATCAGAGTATCCCTCCTTTCCCACAGGTATTACCGTCGTTCTGCTTTATCTGCGAGTTGAAATCGTGCACGCGAGGCGCCTGAATATTGAACAGACAGTGAAGGTTCAAAGGGATGATTCCTTCCCCTCCCACCTGCAATCCTGCGATTTCGGCTCGGCGCCGAAACATACGGATGATGTCCTCCACGGAGGCCGCATCCGAGTCTTGGGCACACTCCACCATGAACTCATAGCAGCCCGTGTGCACCTTGGAAGGTCGAGACTCGATGTGAGTGAGGTTGATTCGACGTTGCTGGAAGGGAAGTGGATCAACCATCATGGTCATTGGAATTCTCTTATAGTGTAGGAAAGGAATGAGATCCAGTTAGGAAAGAATTGGGCATGGAGAAAAAATGTTCCTAATGAGATCGTCCCGGTGCTGTTCAGGAACTCCTTTTTTTCCTTTTTCTCTCACTTTGAACACTTTAAGGGTTTCCGCCAGCGCACCAGCCTCCTCCTTCAGCGTGAAGATGATGGTGGTGTGCGCAGGGTTGGAGTCCACTTCAGCAATGTAGGAGTCCAGGCACATGTTGAACTCCTGGAAGAATGATTGGGTTAAGGTCCGAATGAATGAGAGAGACAAAGAGGAGAAAGGGTGAGTAAATGGCGTGGAAGCATTGCGAGGGAATGGCGGGGAAGCGCAAGGAATGGCGGAAGCATTTTAACTATGCGACCGATCGGTGGGATTGCGTCAGGCTGATCAGCGGAGGGGAAGAGAAAAGGCGGAAGGGAGGGCTGGGCAGGCGTTCAAAAAGCTCTTATATCGTCGCCATCGCACTGCTATTTTTGGAAATGAGCGACATGGTACGTGATGGGACTATAAATAGAAGGCGCTTGCTTTCCTTATCAAAACATGCACCTCACAGAAGTCCGAGTCCTCCGATTCCAGCTTGGCCAGCTCGTCCTTCTTGTCGCCTTTCATAATGGCTTCCAACTTCTCTTGCTCCTCCATGTGCTGCTGCGTAATCTGCTCGAACTTCTTTGCGGCATCCATTTGCGTCGTCCGTGTGCGCAAAGTTATGGATTGATGAGTAGCTTAAAAAGACAAATAGAGTGAGTGCAATGCTTTCGAGCATCATTCTCGGCATCCTCTGGACCCTGGCCAACCCGTACAACAATATCGCATGGGAATTAAACGAGTGATGCGCGAACAGGTCGCTCCATCATCAAAGGGCGGGTGGGGGAGAGGTGGAGGTCGTCGTCATCATCATCGTCCACGCGTGTGTGTTTGTTGTCGTCTGCTGCAACGTGACTTCCCTTCCTTCCTGCCTCACTCATCGGTCCCTCCCTTCCTCTTGTCATCCTTCAACGAAAGTCTTCAGTGCCATTTCATTGAAACGAGACCTTCTGCCGAAGAAGGAGGAGGAGCCTTCTCTCCCCTCCCTCCCTGCTCTGCTAGCTTTGCTTGAGTTTCTATGAAAAATGAACTACTGTCAATCACCACATTCACCAGCCGGTTTTATGGGGGCATTTACGCACTGATCATCAGTCAGTCAGTCATTGGTTGTGAAGATGGAGAGATGGTTGGTTGTCTTGATGTGGTCTGAAGAACAGTGTGATGTGGCATCAACAAAATTCCACGGGAAGTGTGGGTAGATAGGTGGGCGCGCGGGTGGGTGGAGATGAGTGGAACTTTGGTAGGTGGCGAAAGGAGAGAGGGATAGCGGTTCTCGTCGCCAGTCAACGCCTTCTGTCTCTCCCAATTTGCGTTAACTCCAATGGGCCCATCGTCATGGGGTGCTGAGGTGGGAGGGGGGAAGCGGTGGAGGGTGTTTGTTGTACGGGCGAAGTGTGTGATTTGCGTGTGATTTGCACGCGTTCTGTGCTGTTGTTGGTGTGGCCTTCGTCTTCGTCTCGGCATTTGTTGGGTTCCATCACCGCAGACGGGGGAAGGGACCAACGCGCAGTCCTTCGCCAAACCATTTCGGTGGTTGTGCAGAAATGGAAGAGGGCAAGAAACTTGGTGGTGAGGCTAGCGGGATGGAAGGGAGGAACAGCCCAAATGGAGGAAAAAAGAGCTTTGAGGAAGGGGAGGGGGGAGGTGAGGAGAGGAAGGACAGCAGCAGGAGCAGCAGCTGCAAACGCAAAACTGCACGAAAAGGCAAAGACCAACGGACAAACGCCAAAGGGAGAAAAGGACAAAAAGACGTGAAGGTGAAGGCGGCAGCCCACCACACAAAACCTCCCACTCACCCAACAACATTCCGACTGCGAGGGGAAAGAAGAACCATTATTAATTAATTAATAGGAGAAAATTGGTTTAACGCAAAAATGAACGGATGTATGGGAGGGGAGGTGTAGGAAGCTCAAACGAAGGAGAGCTTTTGGATGGGATCGTTAGTGAGAAATGGAAGAAGAATGAACGCTTTTGTGGCGATCGATCAGAGTTGTCCATCGGTCAGTTCTCAAGTCCGATCAGCGTTGTTGTGTTTGGTGCTTCCGCGTGCCGTTCACTGTTTGCCGTCCATGTTCCCGTCCACGGGTGCCGTTGCTGCGCTCTCTTCCTTTACGGTTGCAGGAGGCGATGCGGCCTTCTGCCTCTCCACCCAATCGTTCATCGCCTGCAAAGGGACCAACTGACCCGACGACGACCCCTTCCTTCCTTCTCTCTCTCTTCTCTGTCCTCCACATCCTCCCGCTCCCTCGTCTAATTGGTTTAAGTTCGCTATGTTTTTTTCGCACAATCAAAGTGCGTTTTTGAGGCGCCGTTTCCATCTTTTTCACACGTGTCTCCACCCTCCCCCCTCCCCCCAATTCGTCCGTCAAGTCCAGTAAAATAAAAACAGAATGGAGCCAAAGTTAGCAACTGTTTTTTGCCATGAATGATTTATTGAAGTGATTGTTTGCTTGAGTAAAAAGTGTATGTCTAACTAACTAGTAACAGATGTTTTGTTTCTTTTCCCAGTCGGTATTTTTAACACTGTGGAAGACCCTAAAAAGGCTTCAGACATTCGCTTCGATACATCTTCTTTTTGAAGTCACTTTGGCGACCGATTGTTTTACTCTTACCTATATAGCCCAGGAAGTTCTCAATTGAACAGTTTCCTAATTGTTTTAGATAGTTTTTAAAAATTTGCAGACAATTTCGTCAACAATGGTCAATTTCTATTGAAAAACCGTTTGAGCTCAATCCAATCACCTATGGTTGGGAACAAAGAAGAAGCAATATACTATGATGAAAACAAACTGGTTTTTAATAGAAGAGGACTTTTTGGTCTACCCTTTTTGGTCTGCAATTATGCCAGGGTTTCTTGGAAAAAATATTTGTTAAAAACGAAAGCGACCTTGTTTTTGATTGGACAACTTGTTTTTTTTTGTTTGCAAAATCTTTTTCTCTGTGATACGGGCCGGCCCGGCCTGAAAGGTAAAATAGAAACAGAATGAAAATAAAATTAGCAACTACTTTTTGCCATAAAGAATGTATTGAAGCGATTGTTTACATGAGATGAAGCAAACAACCATTTGTGGCAAGGTATGAGGAAAAGGAAGCCTTTATATAGGCGTTGGTTATAGTCGGGTTTGTCCCCCCCCCCTTTTTGGGGCAAAAATTCGATGTCCGATTTTTGCCTAAAAACATGCATATAGGGGTTTTCGGGGGTGGAGAATCCGAATCTGACGTGATTTGACCTGATGTCACGTTAAACATGAGTTTCACACGAGGTCACGTCACGTCAAAAAGTTCAACTTTAAAAAAATGCAAATTTTTGTGTGAAAATTGGTGTCTGGGGGTTTTCGATGGTGCTGATAACGAATCCGTGCTTAGTTTTCCGATTTGCCAAGGTTAGGTATCCGTAAATT